>RJWM01012952.1:0-54906 GCA_004363535.1 Dasyprocta punctata | reverse complement strand
TTTTTTTTTTTGCGGCACCAGGGATCAAACTCACAGCCTCATGCCTGCCAGACAGGCGCTTAAGCCACTGAGTCAAACTCCCGGCCCTAGTTTTTCGAGGCAGGGTCACACTGTGTAGCTAAGACCGGCCTTGCGCTCACTTTGGAGCCCAAGCTGGCCTTGAACTCACAACGCTCCTCCTACCTCAGCCTCCCGAGTGCTGGGATTAAAGGCATGCGCCAGCATGCCTGGCCAGTTCCATTAAATTATGATCTTTATAATTTCTTCCCTTGTACACACTTCACGTTTAACTTGGTTTTGTTTTTCTAGAAGCTTGAGGTTCAATGCTGGGTTATTTATTTGAGCTTGCTCTGTTTTTCTGAGATGAGAATTCATGACTATAACTTTCTTTAATAGGACTGCTTTCCTTGCATCCTAAAAGTTCTGGTATGTCATACTGACATAGTTGTTTAATTGAAGAAACTGTCTAATTTCTTCTTTAATTTCATCTATGACCCCTTGACTGTTCAGGGGGATGTTATTTACTCTCCACGTGTGTGTGCAGTTTTTGTGGTTTATTTTTGCATTGGTTTCTTATTTCATTGCACTATGATCTGATAATATGCAGTGGAGAATTTCAATCCCTTTGCATTCACTTAAGCATGTTCTCTGAGGCTAGTACATGGTCTATCTTGGAGAAAGTCTGAAAAGAACATGTATTCTGTTGTTGTGGAGTGGAACACTCTGTAGATATCTACTGAGTCTACATCTTCAAAGGTTTTGTTCAGCACTGATTTTTTGTTGACTTTTTTTGTCTAGTTGATTATTTATGACAAAGGGGTATTGAGGTCCCCCCATTACAAGTGTATTAGTTCTTATCTGATTTTTCATAGCCTTTATTTGTTTTACACAGCTGGGTGTGCTGGTATTTGGTGCATATATATTTATGATTGTTATCTCTTCCTCTTGGATTGCTCCCTTAACAACTATGTAGTGACCTTCTTGGTATCTTCTGATCAGTCTTGGCTTGAAGTCCACTTTGTCTGCAAGTAGAATAGCTATCCCTTCTTTTTTCCGTGTTCCTGCCATATGGGGTATTGTTTTTTATCCTTTAACTTTTGGTCCATGAATTTCTTTTTTAGTTAAAAATGTTTCTTATATGCAGCACATTGTTGAATTGCTTCTTGATCCATTTTGCCAATCTGTTTCTTTTGATTGGTGAATTGAGACCATTTACAGTGATAGCTATAACTGATATGTATTGACTTACACTTGTCATATTATTTTTCCTCTTGTTGGTTCCCTTTTTTTTCTTTCTGTTTAACTCTTTACCTTGTCTGATGTATTCATTCTATTGGGGTTCATGGAATTGTTGTCTTCATTGTCTTTTTATAGAATATCCTTCAGAACTTTTGAATTGAATGGTTTTGTGATCATGATTTTGTTCAGGTGTTCTTTATCATGAAACTATCTTATTTCTGCAACAATTTTGAAAGCTAATTCTACATCAATCTAGTACATCAATCTAGGTTGGAGATTGTTTTATTTTAGGGCTTGAAATACATCACTGCAAGCTCTCCTTGACTGAAGGGTTTGTGTTAAGATGTCTGCTATGATTTTGATGTTTTTTTTTTTTTACAGGTGATTTGTTTCTTTTCTCAAAAAGCTTTAACTATTCTGTCATTGTTTTGAATTTCTGGAATCTTGAATATTATATGCCTTGGTTTAGTTTTTTTTTTTTTTTTCTGGTCATGTCTCATAGGAGTTTTATATGCCTCATTTATCTTTATGCCAAATTCTTTTACCCTGCTTAGGAAGTGTTCTACTATTACTTCTGTGAACAAATTTTTAATGCTATCTTCTGATTTTTATGGATTCTGGTTAATCTTATGTTATTGTTTTATGAATCATCTAGCAGCTGTTGGATTGATTTTTCATGGTCCCTTGATATATTTAAGATAGCTTTCATTTTCTTATTGCTAAACACAAATCTACCTTCTAAATCTGATATTCTGTCTTCACATTGGTTGATTCTTCTGAGTATACTTTCAATAGAATTTCTAATCTCCTTGATATCTGTTTGAATATGTTTTATGGAATCCAGTTCTTTCTTATGATGGGCATTCATAGTTTCCATCACTTTCCTAATCACCTCTACTTTTTAAAATCTGTATTTACTCTAGATTTGTTAACTCTGTGCTTCATCATGGTCATCATCTCTTTAGTTATCTGATTTCTGATTTGCTTTTTTCAAGAGACTTATTCATCTGCTTGGTTACTTCTACTGCTACCATTTCAGAAATTTCATTTGGGTGGCTTTTGATTCCATCCACCTCAATGCCAACTGGGTTTGCCTCGGGTGAGCTGGAGGTCTGGTATTGCTTCTTGTTTTTGTGTTTTCTCATTTTCTATTTAAAAAATTTTTTTTTCTGTGTTGATACTTGTAAACTGTTTATGGTGCGTAGCTTTATTACTAGTATCAAGACCTCTTTAGGAAAGGACTACTTTTCATAAATGTGTTCTAAAAATAGTTTGCTTTTGGTTTCTGAGTTTGTCCCCAAATTCTGCCTCTTCAGTTTATAAGGGATGAGAGGTTGCTACTTAGGACCCAGTTCTTTGATACTGGACTATGGTATTCATGATCCTCAGACAATCTTAGTATTGTCATACACCAAAGAAAAACCAGTTGCATGTCACCTTGGCTACAGAGTATAATCAGTAAGAGTAATAGCATCAATCACTCTCTAGAAAATGACAAACTGTTAAGTGTTAATTTTCCACCTTTAACTATGGGTACAAGATTTATAGTTATATAACAAAATCTTAAAAATCAGAAAATTACATATAGTAAATATTCACTCAATAGAGAGATTTTATCTTCAGGGAAGAAAATTTAAAAGGGATTAAAAAAACAGAAAATAAAAGAAGTGAAATAGATTAGAAGCAAGGTTAAAGGACAAAGGAAGCTTATCTGAGCTTCAGAAAACTGGTGAGGAATATAGGAGGGAAAGAAAGAAGGAGAAAACAGAAACAAGAACAAAGCAATAACAACAACAAAACACTAAAAATGTGCACATTCATGAAGAAACAGAAGCAAATAATCTTGGGGGAAAAAAAAGAATGAAAGCCAAAAGAAGAGAGAGAGAGAGGAGAGAGAGAGAGATTTTTCTGTGATTTTAAGCCTGTGGTAACCTGCTGGGGTCTCCAGTTTTGTAGCAGTGTCGGATTAAGGGCATGTTTCTGCTAATACTAGTAGACAAAGGGGGCAGACAGAGTCTAGATCTGGCCTGGATAATTCCAGCAAGCCTGCAGTAGAAATAGGGTAGGGTATGGATTCTGGTACTTTCAACTCCACAGAAGTTCAGGCTAATACTAGCCCCTAGTTGTGGTGTTGGGCTTGAGTCACTCAGCCCACAATACTCCGAGTCTTTCTTGCCAGTTGGACCACGGCTCCCTGACCCTGCAGGTCTCCTGCAGTTGTCTGTCACAGTCACTGTGGGATTTCCACACTGAGATCTCTGAGATAAAGAAACCCATGGCTGCTCTGAGTACCAGGTTTAGTTGGCTCCTCTCTAAAATGGTGCCTTATCAAACACCCTCTCCAGAGGACATGGCAATTGTTTGAACTGGAGTTACTTACCAGCTGTCCTAGCACCCAGCACCCACTGCTCTGATGTGCTGGTGTGTTTCTCCTTGGAGGCCTCCAGAGTCACCCACCCCCAGCGTGTCCCTGTAGATTAAATGCTCCATGGTACAAGCTGGGATCCAGGGGGAAAGTCCAGTTTGCTCTCTCCTTTTTCTGCACTGTGGTCTGTCTCATCACTTTCTTTGTTTCAATTTTCCCTTAAGATCCTTCCTGGGTCCCAGGGATCCAATTCCCTCCTTTTCATTTGCAAGTTGTTATTTTCCAGTGTCTGAATTCCAAATGAATAACGTAGTTCTTGACTTTAAAATTCCATTAATTCATACATAACTCTAATAAATGATTTAAAAGTGCTGTGACAAATGAAAAGAGGGAACCATTAATTGATCTTGAGTCAGATGAGAGCAGGGCTTTGCCCAGGGAGTGAGGTGCAGTGAGTAGGACTTTCCAAGGCTGGTGGGGAGGTGAAGATCATTCTAGGTAGGCAGAGGAAGCTGCCTAGAAACACAGAACCTCTTTTGAAGAGATTGTATGTTGGATGTTTGGCTAATGGCAAGGGGTATAACACAGCTGAAGCCAAGGACATAGAAAAGAGTGGCAGGAAAATCTGACCAGGATTAGTTTTAAGTGCATAGTATATAGTGGGGGAGTACATAGTAAGGGATATAACCTCTTACCCTGAAGGTGAAAGAACTTTATTTATTTATTTATTTATTTTTTGTGGCACCAGGAATTGAACTCAAAACCTCGTGCCTGCCAGACAGGTGCTTAAGCCACTGAGCCAAATTCCCAGCCCTAGTTTTTTGAGGTAAGGTTGCACTATGTAGCTCAGGCCATCCTTGCACTCTGAGTTGTAACCCAAGCCGGCCTCGAACTCACAACGCTCCTCCTACCTCAGCCTCCCGAGTGCTGGGATTAAAGGTGTGCGCCATCACACCCAGCTGAAAGAATTTTAGATAAATTACTATTTAATTCCTCTTAGCTATTCCATAGCAGACATTATTCTAGGAGCTGAAAATACAACAATAAATAAATCTTAAATAAACTACAAGTCATCCATCACAGTGCATGATAAAAGTAAGTATGAAAACTCTGCCAGTTACTATGTGCCAAGTATTTTGTGTTCTTTGGTTCATTTAATTCTCACATCACAACTATGAGGTAGGTCTTAATATTATCCCATTACACAATTAAGAAACTGATCTTTGATGCCTTGCTGAAATTCATAAAGAACAAACAGAAGGTCATCTGACTGCCCAAATGCTGTATTGCATCTCCTTTTCCTTGCCAAAACCAAATGAGTAATGAAGACAAAGACCCCTTCTTTCTGAAAGACCTGATACATGAGGAAGTGCAGTAAAAAATGTCATCAAAGGAGGATGGTAGTTAAATGGAAATAATCTGGCACATGAGGATAATCAAAACTGCAGCTAGTCAAGGTAGTGTTGGTGGATAGCACTTTAAGCAGTATTCAGAATGACTTCACCAGAAGTGTTAACAATGTTCTCTGGGCCATAGATGGTCAAGGTTGACACAAGGTCCACAAGACTGTTCTTTCTGGAATATGTCACACTTAATGAGTTTTAATTTTTGACATGTTCATTTCCTCTAGGAGATGCTAAGCTCCTTGAAAGAACACACACTGTCTTCTGTATCTTTGCATTTCCACACCATAGAGCACTGGTGAGGAGTGGGGGCTCCATAAATAATGTTGCATTAAACAGAATTAAAACCAGTTGTCATTATCACTATCGCCAGTAGAAGGGTAGTGGACTTGCACAGGAGTATAATTGGTTGGTAGCTGTTACTTCAGGGTTCAGAATGGTGGAAACAGAATCCTTGCTGCTTCTGGTGAGAAGAAAAGAGACCCCCCCTGAAATAGGCAGTAAAGAAGAATAGTTAGTTTTATCACTTTTGGAGGCAAAAGACTGGGCTTGTAGTCCTGGCCAAGCCACTTATCTTTGAGAGTTCTGACAAATTTTCTGAGAAAAATAAAAGAAATGAATAAAATTAAAATCTGTGGTCAGAAGGTTAGAGAAAGGAAAGGCACATATTTCCGCTAGGGAATAGGAAGTGGTCTTGTCTTCCACAGCAGGGCTGTCTAATAAATCTGAAGAGTTTTATTGACTTCATAGGCGCAAAAATAACCACCCGGAGAAGACATCGGGTTTCACTTATTTTGTTGGAAAGTAATTTCTCACAGACGCGAGGTTAAAAGAAAGTGGCTGCGCGGCCTCGGCTGTGGTGGTGTGTCTTCTGGTATGCGTAATGCAACTGGATCTCAGTTCTGGGACGATGCCCAGATTCAGGGGTCTAAAGCCTCTGTTGAAAGCAATGAGGACAGAGTGTTGCCAAAATTTTATGTATGCAACTGTAGATCGATTGTCTTAGTGCAAGGGTAGACTTTGATCAAGGGCGTCTGGAGGGAGGGGTTTCGTTAAATGCTGTTTTCAGCCTTTAATTCTACAGTTTTTATGTCTACTTGTTCCTAAGTCGACCACAGACCCTGAATGGCTCTGACATAGAGAAGCCCCTCCTTAAACCCATGTCTGACTCTCAGGAATCAGCAGTGACTGGCATGGAAGCAGTTCCTGGATAGAAAAGATACAGAGTTTGAGAGGTTTTGCTCCTAATTTTATAGTTTTTGGTCTCATGTTAGACCAGTGAAAAGAAAATGCTTAGTGCTTTCTCTGTCCTGCCTCATATCTGTGATTCATTAGTAAAACTTGAAAACTTCCCCTACACTAAGAGAAGATATCCTAAGAACAGGACTGATAAGAGTGTATGTTTGTTGGATGAGTTCTTCCTGTTTAAAAAAAAAAAAAAAAAAAAAAGTCCAGCCAAGACTAGAAAATTCAGCCAGGCTTATAAAATATACATGTTTGTTTCTGAACTCCCTTCAAACACTCCTTCATTATAGAAAAGATGGCACTTACGTACTATTGCTAAGATTTTACAGATTTCACATTCAATTCTCATGATCAGTCTGCAGGGATTTTTTTCCAAAGGGTCCTGGAAAACTTTCATACAGCTGCATTTCTTCTATAAATCAATGGGAATGCAGATATAGTGACCATCATCTGCTTACCTTTGGAGGCTAAGTGGAGCCACCTGGTGTGTGGGAGGGCACATTAATCCTCAGAGTCCAAAGCAATGTCCACAAAATTGGACTGGGGTTTGAGAATGAACAGGGGTTTGAGGAGAACAACTGTTGGATTGAGAAACAGGAAACAAAATTCAACTCTGAAACAATTGCCTTATTTCAAAGATGACCAAAAAATAAATTGGCTTTAAAATTTACATTTTAGCTGCAGAATCTTTTCTCAAAGTAAAATCTAAAATAATAAAACAGCAAACATTTACGGAGTCTTCAGCTTTGGAAGGTAAGCAGTTCATAGGGTTCAATTTAACCTTCACCATTCTAAAATAGGCTCTCTTATTATATTTTACACAAGAAGAAAATAAGAAATTAACTTGCTCCAGACAATGTACTATACAAGCCACCACACGAGAATGGGGCTACTATGGAGGCATTTGGATTAGAAGAACACAAACATTTAACCTCCTGCTTTCTTGTTCCTCCATTATCATCCCCAGCCCCTTGAGCAACCCAAGTCTTCATGGAGCAGTCTAACCATCATTTGACTGGAGGACCCTTTAAATGTCTTTTCAGTCTATTTCTTATGGCTCTAATTCTGGAAATGTAAACAATACTAAAACAGGCCCCTTAAGACTGGGTGTTGGCAAATGTCACTCTTCCTTAAATATGGGCTTAGGGTCACTTTTGATGTAACTTCGAAGAACATCTTTTTTATTTTTTCAAGCTACTTAATTGAGTAAATGAGCAAGGAATTAGGAGAATTGTGCAAATATAAACATTCTGAGGCTCTTAAATTAAATGTGTTGTTTATATTAAAAAGACAGTGTTGGGAGAGGGAAGGGCAAGAAAGGATACGGGGGAGATATGATCACATCACAGTGAATGCATGGATGGAGATGTCACAATGAATCCTGTTGTTAGCCAGGCATGGCCTTTAATCCTAGCACTCAGGAGGCTGAGGCAGGAGGATCATTGGGAGTTCAAGACCAACCTGGGCTACAAAGTGAGTTCAAAGCCAGCCTGAACTGCATAGTGAGACCCTGTCTCAAAACAAAACAAAACAAAACAAAACAAAACAAAACAAAACAAAACACAATGAAACCTGTTGTTCTGTATTATTAATATGAATTAATTATACTTACAAAAACTGCTTAAAATTGGAACCAATTTATATTTCTTTCATAATTAGGTTATTAAATATCCTAACACCATTTTTTACATACTCACTGACAAGTTATCTCTAATAAACTTAGCTAGATGCCAGCCTTAGGTTGTAGAATTTTCACCTTTCCAATGAACTAGATGTATGTCTAGGTAGTTGGCTTACCCAAAGTGCAGAGTTCACCAAGGAAAGGGGAGACTTTTGATTGCATTGTTAGCTTTCCACAAAAGGAAAATCTTCACAGACTGAACCTCTTAATTCACATCTGATATCCCAAAATTGCATGATTTTAGTATCAATAAAGGATTGGGGGGACAGGGCCTTTCTTACAGTGTGGGTTGGGATGTAAATGGGTGTAGAATTATTGGAGGGCAATTTGACAACAGCTATTATAATGAAATGCTCAAACTCTTGACCCAATAATAATTCACCTTCTGGGAATTCATCATAGAAAACTATTCCCCTACCAGGTGTGGTGGTGCACGCCTTTAATACCAGCACTCCAGAGGCTGAGGTAGGAGGAGCATTGTGAGTTCGAGGCCGGCTTGGGCTACAACGCGAGCGCAAGGCCTACCTGAGCTACATAATGCAACCCTGCCTCAAAAAAAAAACTAGGGCTGGAAGTTTGACTCTGTGGCTTAAGCTCCTGTCTGGCAGGCATGAGGTTGTGAGTTTGATCCCCAGTGCCACAAAAAAAAAAAAAAAAAAAAAAAAAAAAACCCCCCAAACTGTTGAAAGATATTTAAGTATACAGTGATGTTTGCAAAAAAAAAAAAAAAAAATGTTACAGGGTATATTGGAAAGAGCCCAAATGTGCATTAACAGGGAATTGGT
This sequence comes from Dasyprocta punctata, assembly GCA_004363535.1. Classification (NCBI taxonomy): domain Eukaryota; kingdom Metazoa; phylum Chordata; class Mammalia; order Rodentia; family Dasyproctidae; genus Dasyprocta; species Dasyprocta punctata. The sequence goes on along the minus strand of RJWM01012952.1, from coordinate 46,188 downwards.
TAAGGAAAGTATGTTTCAGCATACAACACAATACCACTTTTTACAGACTGACATGGGAAGATAGATCTAAGACATATTGCAAGCTAGAAAGCATACTTCTGGGTTGTTAGAGTATAATCCCTTTTTGTGAAATAATAAATGCTAGTATATGACTTGGAAAAAAGTGAATGGCTTTTCTCAGCTATGTGAGATTATGGAAGATTTTCACTTTCTATGCTGGTTGTAATATTCCACGTTATTTTTGCATGCAGATGTGTGTGTATATGTTATTACCTTTGCAATCAGAACAGCAACAATATTTCTACAACTTGGTCCTCTGAGCGTCTCACAGGAAAGTGCAGAAGCCTAGCCCAAATCCCCTGACTTCGCTGTAAAGTGAGCTTAGCCAACACTGGAATGGTGATACCACATAGCAAAACTGAGGACCATGCATGGAAATTCTTCCAGTCTTTAAAGCTATCGGAAGTTGTAATAATTAGTCCACAACGAGTCTTTCAAAGAGGAGCTGAAGTAAATAAATTTAAACTGCAGCCAGTTTTTAAACCACTGCTGTAGTTAAAAAAGGACAACTGACAACCAGAGACCGAAACTTGCTTCAGTCTTAAAGGTGACTTGGCAGGAGTGGCAAAGTGTCCCTAAAAGATGAAGAGGAGTTTCTGTTTAAACTTTATCCTTTTATCTGGATAAAATTTGGTACAATATTTCTATCAATTTCCCTTGGAAGGGGTCTGTAGCTTGTACAATTAAGGGGAAAATCACAAAAGCAAAATTTGGCCCAAGGCTTCGGAAGGGTCCTCTGAGAAGCAGAAAGGCTTCCAATGAATGTCGTTGGTTGCAATGTGAGTTTCAGGAAAACCTCACCACTCTGGCTCAGAGCTCTGAAAGCAACATACCCTAGGACAGTAACAGGTACCCTTCTTTTTCTTTAAGAATCATCCTGCCGAAACAGAGTTTCCGTCTCACGTGTGGTGGCATGTGGTGACGGCTAGTCCCCGGGCTCTTGGGGATACTTGAGTTTCTGTGGATGAAAGTGCTTCAGAGAAGCTCTATTTGTTGACGATGGCAGACACCCAGTTCTTGATGCTCATAAAACTATAGCAGTTGGTGTTGGGAAAGATAGATTAGGTCATCGATCTCGATTTGGGTCCAAGGCAGGATGGTTTGCTATTGTCGTCATTCCAAGCCTTTGTCCGGGCAGCTTTGAAAGGTCTCCAGAACCTTACTCCTAAGCTATTCTCCTCCAGTTCCTGGGCAAATGTTGAGGTACTTAACTTAAAACAAAAGAAATGGCATTTTAGGGTTGGAGCTGCACAACTGCTTAATTATATCCATTCACCTCGATTTCTATCAGTGGTTCCCCCATGAAGAAAACAATTTAGTGTAAAGAAACCCTCTATCTCTGGCATAAAGTTGCCATCAGGAAACAAATCATGGATTTTTTCCTGTTCTTTCTATTTCATTTTCTTTCTATTTCTACTTTGGCGATGAGGTTTTTTTTGTTTTTGTTTTTGTTTTTGTTTTTTTAGCTTTAGGGAAAAAACAAACTTTAGAGGGTCTCCTTAAGCACTCAAGAAACAGTCCTATTTAGAAATTAATGGAAATAAAGCAGCACATTTATCTTTCCTGTAAACACTTATTTTGAGTCGGTTTTCCTTTGCCTTTAGAAAACTCAATGGGTTCTCAATTTTTATTTTAGGTTCTAATGGGGCTGTAGAAACTGGGAATTTCAAACTAACTTTTTGCTTTCTCAAATTTTCTTTTAACTTCCATATTGAATGCTCCTAATCTCCTTGAAAGAGATGATTCTCTTTTTTTTGACAAGCAATGGTATTTGATGGCTCCTACTGTACAGCAAAGAAAGAATTGTTGTAGACTACAAAGAGAATACAGTTGACTTAATACTACTATTTGATCAAAGTAGGCTTTAGGTCCTTAATGAAATCATTTATGAACCTAATATGTGTGTGTGTGGTTTACTTGTTCGTTACTGAGAATATCCAAAATTCTCTATTAGTAATACTATTCGCAAAGACGAAAGTACTAAATAATAATATAATATTTGACTATGTGTATTTGAAAGTTCATTTTCATTTTAATTCAAGACCAGTGTTAGATTATTATGCTAATGGTGTCATATTCATAAGTGGCTCTTTTAACAACCAAACATAACTTCTAGAGGTGTATGTGTGTGTGTGTTTTAATTCTTAAAGTTGGGCTTCCAGTTTGCCAAGTATCAAAAAACTGACCATAAATATTATCTGAGTTAAACTTATCTGCACTTAATTATATTAGAAAGTTGGCTGGGAATTCATCCAAAATGTGTTCATCAAAAAGTCAAGGTATTTGAAACTGGAGGAAGGAAAGATTACAGAGAGCAAAAGTAACTTGAAACCTCTCGAACCTGGAAAGATCACTAACAATAGCAAAACTGAAGGTAAAAGAATTTTATTTTCATTTTTAAAATAGTTCAAAGTAATGTGACATGCTCTTTTCAGAATTTCTGTGACATGCTCTTTACACAAAAACATTTGTCTACAAATAATTCCCCAAAGGTACAAAATTATCAAAATTACATTATCATTGCAAAACATTACAAAATATTTTTCTAATCTGATTTGCCAAAGGTTTCTTTGTGTGATTTATGAATATACTTAAATGTTATCTCTTAAAGAATTTTGAGTATTTGAATTGTGTATCAAACAAATTCTTTTTAGGAAAAATAATGAAATTACACGAATTTAAAATAGTCCAGTGCTGGGGGTACAGCTCAGCAGCATGGCACCTGCCTGGCAAGTGTGAGGTCCTGAGTCTGATTCCTAGTTCCAAAAATAAAGTAAAATAAAATAAAATGGTCCAGAAAATCATGGACTATATAATTAAAAGTTAATACCACTAGTGACCTCAATAATGTAAAGCATACTCAACTCCTTACTAGAATATAAGCTGTAAGCTCTTAAAAGAATGGGTACCAATCAGAATAAAATGCTTTAGGTAGACTGAGGCTCAGCATTTGTGGAACAAGTAAACATATTGAATTGAAGTAGATACCAGATTTTCACTAACTGGTATATATTTTACTGATTGTCTTTAACAATTATGCTTAATTTAGATAGTAACTGATAAATTACAGTAAGTTATACACTTAAAATTTTGTAAATGAGCTATTTCAAAAAATTAACATGTGTATAATCCAGTTAGGAACTTGGTTTAAAATGAAATTAATTGGTTTGTGTAAATGAATATTAAAAACCATCAGTGGTGGGAAGGATCCAGTTTCTCAAACAACATTGACAGGAATGTCTCCTTTTAGCCTCATACTTCAGCTCTTTCTGTGCTGTTTTTGCTATGTATATAAAGTGGCAAGGAATGAGCCCTAGCATCTGAGAATTTGTTTTGCAATAGAAGCTGATTTCCCATTGTGTAGGCTTGAGTCTCATACCCATCGCTGCATACACAGTGGTGCTGTGATTTTCTGTGGTTGTTGTAACAAATCAAAAACTGGGTAGCTTAAAACAACAGCAATTTATTCCTTTACATTTCTAGACACTAAGGGTCCAAATTCAAGGTATCAGCAGGGTCATGCTACCTCAGCAGCTATGGAGGAGACTGTTTCTTGTCTCTTCCAGCTTTTGGTGGTTGCAGGAATTCCTTAGTTTGTGGCCACATCACTGGAACCTCTGTCTCTGTGGTCACATTATTTCCTCATTCCCTCTGTGTCTGTGTCAAATCACTCTCTGCCTCTGTCATGTAAGGACACATGTGACTGTATTTAGGGCTTCCTGGGAGAAAGCAAGATGATTTCAACTCAAGATCCTTAATTTGATTACAGCTGCCAGCACCTTTTTGTCCAAATAAGATTACATTCACAAGTTCCAAAGACTAAAAAATAAAACCAAACAAACAAAAAAACAAGTTCCAGAGATTGGGATATGTTTCGAGGGACCACCATTCAATCCACTGCAGCTGGTAAATGTTTAACAATCTCTTTGTCAGGAAAGGGGAAACGTAGTAAATAACATTGGCCAGTTATATGATGAACATACCACCACCATGGCTAATTTCAAGCTGTCAAAGGCAAGTCTATGGACATAGAATTGTGAAGAGATACATAGTAGCACATCACTATACCATATTTCCACTGTACAGATCCAATATATTACAAATAGCTTTAAGACCCTAGACAATAGTAAAATGTAACCAAATGATTAGGAAGTAATAAGATTTGAATGCTGCCTTCAGTTTTAATATAATTCATTTAATTATGTTTATATGCTTTAGATTTAATGATTCAGTTTAACAACTGGTTCACAAAATTTCTGAAAGTTTAACAATGGATGCATTGTGTGTGCTGGTATGAACTGGATAGAATATGCCAGTTGATAAGACCTGAATCATAGAGCCTAGGACTTAGGGTCAGCAATACCAAACATCTGAATTGAAAATATGGTTGGTGTTTCCTTAATAGAAAGTTGGAATGCTATTGCCTAAAGGAAAAAGAAAAATTAGGGAAAAAAAATCTACCTTAGTATCACTGATTAAACATATTTTAGTGCTTTCAGACTAAGGGGGAAAAATCATCAAAATTCAAAACACAGTATCTATATTGTGGGTATGCATGATCCTGCAAATCAGAGTCTTTCTACCTAAGGAAAATCATTCTCATTTTAGTTACCTTAAAAAAAAGTCTGTTTTTCAATCCTGGTCACATTTATCCCCACGTGATTAGGCTCAGGAAAAGAGTGATTTCAATAATACTAACAGCGTTATTGATATATAATTCACACACTATGCAATTCATCCGTTGAAGGGACAAAATTCACTAGTTTTTAATACACTCACTAAATTGCACAGTCAACATCTCAATTTTAGAACATTTTTATCGCTTCAAAAAGAAGCTGTCCTGCTTTGCTGTCACCCTCCAACACTCCCATCCTTTCCCCAAGTTCTTTGGTTTAGCATGATGTTTTTTAAGGTTCATCCATATTGTCACATGTATCAATATTTCATTTTTTTTGCTTGCTGAACAATATTCTAGTATATTAATATGCCACATTCATCAGCTGACAAACATTGGAACTCTTTTCCCTTTTTTGGCTGTTATGAAAATGCTGCTATGAACATTCACATACAAGCTTTTATGTGGACATAAATTTCTGTTTTTCTTGCATCAATGGCTTTTGAGCTAAATTTTTTTAGATAATTTTCCTGATTTCCATATGATTAAGGGAACTATCAGAACTGAACTCAGAAGGCCACATATTGCATTTCAAACTTCTTAACTGCTGCATCACCACCCCCAGCCCTGCTGTTTCTTGTAGGGAGGAGAACCGTGTCCATCAGGAGGAAGTGGGAGCTGACCTGATTTGCTTGCAGATTACAGAGCAGTGAACTTCCTCCGGAGCGGCCTAGGCCTGGGCCTTGCCCACAAGAGGTTCACAGCACTCAGCCCATCACGGTGCTCCCTAGAGGGCTCTCCACATGCAAAGGACAGGGATAATAAACAGAATATTTTCTGATCTGAAATAAGAGTCCTAAGATTTGGAAAACTTGTTAAAAAAAAAAAAAAAAAAAGAAGGAGAAAAATTAGCTTCCCTGATATGGGACTGTGGAGAGTTTTCTTTTCTCTGGAGCATGACTTGGGAAAGTCCTTCCATGTGTCCTGCAGGCCTGCAATAAAACAGAGGGCTCTATATTAATTTATATAGCAGCTTTCTTCCAAGAAACGCAGTGTCTTGAACAGTCTTTCACTCATTCTCCTAAGGGAGTTTGCATAATATGCATAAGAAATGACTTGTTTTAAAATTTACACTCTTCAGTTAGTCAGTACTGGGCAGAAATAGAACTATAAAAGCAGACTTCCTGACCAAACGTTCCACTATAATATTTTTCAGTGAACTTCTATAAATCAGTGTATATCCTTAAAAACAGGACCTCCTCATGATATCCCCAAGACTCTACTCATTGACGACTGCTGTTCCTTTCACCAAGAGCAGAGCTTTCTCTTCCAAATTAGCATCAACTAGTAGAGCATGTGCCATGTAATGGTAGCATATCATTTATTTAAAATTAAATGCTCAGGACCACTGAGAGTCTCAAACTAATGATCCGGGTTTCACTCCCCAATCAAGGCCTAACTCAACCTCAAATGAGAAGCTCCTAAGAATCCTAGGGCTGGCTCAACACAGAAGAAGAGTCCTGCTGACAAACTCTAGACAGAAACTGGAGACCAATCTGTCCCACTGTTGTTATTGTTCCATGGGGAAACACTACCCCAGAAAATCTTGCTTATTTTCCTATTTATCATCCTCAGCTCTGGTCTCTAAAAGCCCAGCTCTCGGCCTGGTTGGATGAGCTTTCCAGCAGCCACCACATGCAGGGCAATTCTATCCCTGGCTAGAGTCATTTAGTTCCTGTGTTGGGCCTTTCCTCAAGATATTCATATTGTGACATCCTCAGTGCTCAACTTAAAGTAAAAGTCTTGGTCAGTGCCATATGAGGTCATGTGGAATCTTAGTGGACGACTAGGGAATCATTTCCCCAGATATCTAGGGAATATCTGTGGCTTCTTCATCACTGGAAAACTTCTGGATATCATAATTTCTTTTCCAGTAATTTTCAAGGAATGAGAAGTCTTGATTCAGTTACCAAGAGAAAATTCAATGCAGTGTTCCTTGCTACATCTACCACTAGGCAGATTTTGTTTGGGCACCCATAACTCAACATGCGCATCATCTTAGTCACTTTCTAATTGCTGGGACACAATAACCAACACCAACAAATTAAAGGAGGAGAGGTTTATTTGGCTCCTATTTTTTTGGTTGGTGGCATGGTGGAAGGGCCTGGATGATGTGCACCATAATGAGTGGACAGGAAGCAGAGAGAGAAGGAGGGATACAGGGAGGGAGAGACACCTTCCAGGACATGCACTCAGTGACCCACCTCTTCTGACCAGAATAACAGCAAGTCAGTTACAGCACCTCCATAATCCAATCACATTCCAAAAGCCCTGCCTCTCAGTGAGTGGGGCTTTGGGGAAATATCCAGATATAAATTTTAGCACACAATATTTAAATTTTATAACTGGGTGTGGTGGCGCACGCCTTTAATCCCAGCACTTGGGAGACTGAGGTAGGTGGAGCATTGTGAGTTCGAGGCTGGCTTAGGCTATATAACGTGAGCAAGGCCAGCCTGAACTATATAGTATGACCCTGCCTCAAAAAAACTAGGGCTGGGAGTTTGGCTCAGTGGCTTAAGCACCTGCCTGGCAGGTGTGAGGTTGTGAGTTTGGTCCTCAGTACTGAAAATAAATAAATAAATAAATTGCATGTTATTTGTCCACCAGGACTGGTTTTAGTTATTGGAGATCAGTGCAACATGAAAAAGCAAGTGCCCTTTTGAAAATTTAAGAATGTCAAGATGATAGTAGAGTATGAAAACAAACACAGAGCTAGAAGTGGCAGCACATATCCATAACTCCTAGCTATGTGGGAATTTGAGGCAAAAGCATCACAAGATTCAGGCCAGACTGATCAGCTCTGCAAGCCCTGTTTCGAAAATAGAATAAAAAAGATCTGAGAATGTTAGCTGCTTAGGGACTCCTGGATTCACCCTCCAGTACAGAGAGAGAGAAAAAGAGAGAGACAGAGATAGAGACAGAGATAGACAGAGAAGAAACATGAACCACTTCTAAGTATGGGATCCTATTTTATTGCACAGGTGCCACACTTATGAAGTTAGCTAGCCCTGCTGCTGATATTTAAGAAGAAAAAATTCTTAAACTAGAAAATCTGGTGATCTAAGATCTGTATTTTCAAGTGGCTCCACATAATTGGTTGGTTCTATGTAGTAACTTGTAGTCATTGATTAGAGCTCCCATAACAAAATGCCACTGATTGCTTGCCTTAATGAAAAAATTCATTTTCTCACAATTCTACAGGCTCCAATCTGAGATCAAAGTATGAGAAATCTTTGTTTCTTCCAAGGCCTTTGCCCTTGGCCTCCTTTTCCCTGTATCTTCATGTGGTCTTCCCTCTGGGCATGACTATGTCCTAAACTTTTCATATAAAGACTCCCACATTCACACTGGATTAGGGCTTACCTCATTATACCTAGTTATCCCTTTAAAGAACCTGCTAAAACTCCAACATACAAACTCTGGAGGGACCTAGTTCAGTCCATAACACAGATTTAAGTCACTGCAGCTCCAAATCATTGCACTCATCCCTCCCCTCAAGATGTGCCCAGACACAATGTCTCCTCTGCCTGAGGCAGAAGTTAGCTGCCATGGGCTATCTCACTTTTGCTGCTCTTCCCGCTCTGGCTCACCTCTCACAGAGCAATCTGCTCCTCCCCTGCAGCACATGGAATGGTGACACTACTATGGAATGAGAACTGTGTACTCCATCCACACCTGTGAGATTAAAGTTGCTACTCATGTGATTATTGAATAATAATCAATTTCCTTATTAAAAAAAAAAAACCTGTGCCTATGACATACAGATAACACTTCAAATGCAATGCAGAATACTCAAGGAAGAAATTACCATGAGGTATAACTGCTCACCTCAGAGATGAGATTCAAAGATTTCAGAAGTGGAAAACTCTCGGCAACAGCATAATTCTTCTCCAAGACTAGTCTTACTTCAGTCACCAGGCTGTGCAGGGGATGGCCCTAAATTTCAATGGAAACCCAATGAGGTAACCCCTTCGAGAGTGTATAATCCCAAATGGTCTTTGTACCTATTCGTAGAAAAATGTTAGCCAAATTATAGCTTAAAACTCTGCTAATTTGGGGGAAGATTTTGGTCTTGTGCCTGGAACTATTGAAGCATATATTCACACCTACCATACACGACACTTAGTAGCAGAATTTCCAGCACAACACTTCAGTGCTTTATTTTTAAAAGAAACAGCAGAGATTGAAGTCCTACTCACTCTGCAGCTTTCCTGCAGAAAGTTCCTTCCACAAAAGGTGGGGAGGCAGAGGGGAGCTTCTATGCTGAAAAGAGGCACATTTTTCAGTTTTAAAATCTTTGCTCAGAATCAGGAAACTCACAATACTGAAATATAACATTTGCACCTGCATATAAATTTTTGAAAGTCACATTTGCAAGGTTCTGAAAAAAAAGGTGCAGTATAATGATTATTGAATAAGTCCCAATATTAAAGTTTAGAAAGTACCATAAAAACATCTTACTCTAATCTCTTTGGCTTTAAAACAAGAAAAGAGATTCTAAAATGTTGAAAGACTTACCCCTAACCAGCACTGCACTCAAAATGCAGCTCTTTTCTTTTATGCTTGTGTACTTCTCACCCCACTGGGCTACTTTTAAATAGACATTGTTCTACCAGCCTGAATTGCATGCAAAAACATAGTGTATCTGTGTGTGTGTGTGTGTGTGTGTGTGTGTGCGCGCGCGCGCGCGTGCTTGCTCTCTCTCTATATGGGAATCTCTATTTAGACTCAAGAGTTGAGAAAGCAAGGGCTATTTCAGTTTCAACTCCCTTAGCAAACAGAAGAAAAGGCATCTGATCCATAGACGTCTCCAGCTGGTCCCCTGGTCTCGCTGCCCGCTGCCCACAGGTCTCCATGCAGAGAGCGGGCACTGGCTGCCAGTCTGACACCAGGGGGCGCACAGTCCTTTGTCCTGACAGATAGTGAAGGCAGGCTCTAAAGCCTGGCAGGGTCTTCAAGTAAAGGAAAGACTTTCCCTTCTTTCACAGTTTCTCATTACAAACAGCTCACTTCCCAGCCCCCTCAACATATTAAAGCCATTTTCTCTGTCCTTCTGGAAAGCACTCATAGTCTCCATCCTCACAATCTCAGATGCATACATGTTAAAGGTTGCAGCTGGGAGACACCAGCCCATGACCAGTTGTTCTTTCTCTGCAATGCCTAGGAGACCATAGCCTATCATTTGTCCTCATGTGGAAGCCCCTAAGTTACGGTATTTTTAGCAATTCTTTCACAATGAAGAACCATCAAAGGCAAGATGAGCTTCCTGGGAGAACTGTTGCATCCATCCTCTAAAATCCCTTCCCTTTCCTCTCACACAGAGGAACAAATAACCAGATCTGGGAAGCTTATGCTGTCTGAAAGCCATCTCCTCAGTCCACTCTGTCTGCCCTTGAATTAATTAAAATCCTCTGGTAGTGGGTACCTACCAAAGTGACAGCTTTATGTACCTTTTCACCAGACCCATGCTACGCCACTCCACCTCCTGAGCATGCCGTGCAGAATAATTGGCTCCTTGTTTCCTCACCAACATGCTTCCAACAAAGAGACCCACTCCACACTTGGCAAAGTCTGCTGACTCCAAGGACTCAGTGCTCTCATCTTCTGCAGATATGGAAACAAGCACCTTCTTCCACTTTGCTATACCCCTAACCCTGCCCCTATAAACATAATCCCACATAGAATGCACATGCAAACCAAAAACACATCCTTTCACCAGGAACCCTGAATCTCCACTGCTTCAAACTGAAGGGCCACAAAGTCCCATGGGGGCCTTTGAAAAGCTGCTGTTGTGTTTACATAAGAAAGGCTTCAAATTTACATAGTCTGCTCTCTGCCTCTCTAGGATCCTGAGAGATAGACAGGGAAATTCAAATCTTAAAAGGTGAGCTCCAGGGCTGGACCCGGTACAGAATGGAGGCAGCACTGTGGTAACAGTGGCCACATGCCCAACTGCACCAAGGCCTGAAAGGAAGACTGCAGCTCCACGTGATTATTAGGTTACATGCACTGAAGAAGGCCATGCTCCGTTTCTGAAAACATACAGCATTAGTGGGATACTGGATGAGGCAGCAGGAGAGGAAAAGAAGGTGATGTCAACTGTGACCTGACCCTCTTTTTGACCTTGTCCTCACTCACTCGTGCTTTCTCCCCATTCACCTTAGCTAATGTGGAGGCACAGGAAGGGCTGAGTCTGCAGACAGGTAGCCATGGCTTCTTACACTGATTGTGAGTCTTCTTCTGCCCACTCATAAGATGATAACACCTATCAAATACGTAGACCCCTCCCCGTGAATAAAAATTGTAAATGTTATTCTGGAAAAGGAAGTGTAGGGAGAGCCTTTTACTTTCATTTTATGTTCTTTTGTGTTATTTAAAGCATTTTGATTTATGCATATATTCCTTTTTTAGCTTACTTTGAAAGGTTTGTTGGAGTTGATGAGACTCGTCAGCATGGTGGTGAGGGTGACGTATGGAACATATCTGGCCCAGCACATGGCCTGGTGCACAGCTGGTACTCACTAAATAGTAGTTTATTGTGCTATCATACTAAGCTGAGCAATTGGACTTTAGATTGAGAGACCCAGGAGCTGCTGTGGACCCTGTATGAGCTTCCTGCATGCCCTCAAGAAAGTCAAATTCTTTCTCTGCACCTCAAATTCTTCATCTGCAATATGACAAGACACTGGTCAGCTGGTTTAGAAAGTGGTAGGAAAGATAAGGCAATGTCACCACCACTACCACCATTGCCTGAGGCACCTTCCACAACTGTCACAGCTGCTAAAAGAGAAGGTCTATCAGGTTTGTGCTCCCCCAGCAGAAACGCTTCCTTGGAGAAGTTGCCATTGAAGATGGGACGAAATGCTGGAGGCAGCTGAGCAATCTTAAACCAAGTACAGAAGGTTAGGAAACAAATGATGTGTGAACACTGTGTGACATCATCAGTTTAGGGTGGGAGGTGGAAAAAGAAGGTTTAGGTTGTTTTTTGGGTGCAGTTGGCATCATAATCATTTCCAAACAAGAGAGATGCCCTGGGTGTGAATGTGGAGGATGAAAGGACATAATCCAAGGTCCTAGTACCCCTGGCCAAGCTGGACGAAGCCCCAGCCCTCCTCACTAAGACGATGGTTTCACGTGGGGCACAAAGCTGAGACCAGACCCTCCCTGAGCAGATAAATGAGCTTTTGGATAAATGGGCTTTGAACAAAACCAAAAGTAACCTACTACTCACAAGAGTTGGGCTAAAATACCTCCAAAGCTTCTTTCACCAGCTAATTTCATCTGAACAGCAGCAAGGTGGACAGACTAAGGCATAGGAGGTGCAAACGTTCAGACCCTAACCTTTATTCCTCCCGTGGTAGCTGGTTTTGGGAGACCTGGTTTTGGTGCACCCCAGTTCTTGAAAATCAATCAGAGATTTGTTCCTGGAATACAACTTATTCATTTCCCACACTTCTGGGAAGAGGAGATTTTCCTTGTCCTCTCCTTTGCCAGAGTTCAGCCTTTAGAGAAGTGGAAGCAGGTAATCTCCCCGGTAGGAAGGTAGCAACTTTCTTTTTGCCCCTTGGTCTCCTTCCTATTTAAAGCAGCACCGCCTGTCATACCAGCTTCGTGCCAATATTTGCAGGCAGGAAGATTTTCTGACATTATAAAGGGGAAAGCGTTCGGAGCAGATGGGAACCCTTTCCCAAGGCCATGGAGCAGAGCATGGCTCTCCGGGTCAACACCCAGGTCTCCGCGTTTACATTTAACAAGAGGGTGTGTAGTTTTCATATCTCAGAATTATCTGGCCGCGCCTGTTAAAATTGCATCTCCCACTAAAGTCCATGTGGTCACTCCCCAAAAGGGAGGTGTATTTTCAATTCTTGAGGGATCTGGAATAACGGTATCAGAGTATACAGACACCTACAAGTCTCTCTCCCTCCCTCTCTGTCTCTCTGTCTCTGTCTCTGTCTCTCTGTTTTGCTGTTTCTCCCCACCCTCCCTCGTGAGGCCTTGAGATCTAAGGGTTGTCCTGGGGAGGCGGTTTGCATCCATGCGTGGGCAGGTAGCAACAACTCCGCCAGATCTTCAGAGGCAAAACCAAATAAATAAGAACAGCTTCAACCGTCATAGTTTGATAAAAAAAAACCTGTACTCTGTCAAATTCTGTGTTTTTAGAGAAGAGCCCTCCGTTGTATTTTACAAGTCACTTTCAAAGGCAGCCTTGAATGTCTGACCACTTGTTAAAATGCCTCTGTGCTTGCTTTTCTACGCGGTTCTTTTCTACGCGCGTTTGTATCTCTAATAAGCAGCATTGTTTATTATCCTTGGGTCCGTGCCCCTGGGATTGAACTAAAATAAAGCAGTAGCGCTGTGGCTCAGCGATGGAAGATACGCCGGGTTTCCCAGGCTCGGGAGGGTCGCGGGGCCGCTCAGCAACCCGCCTAGGAAGAGCCCACCAGCGCGGGTGCGCCCAGCGAAGGGCGAGTTTGCGAGAGTTCCTCCCAACGCCGAGAGGTCCCAGGCCACCCAAAGCCAGGAGGACTGGGCGCAGGAAGGAGGCACACAGGCAAGGGACGTGCCACTAAGGACGGGAAAGAGGGGTGCTATTTGAGGGTGGGACAGGCTGCTGTTGCCAGGATGATTTTTAAAAGGGACTGCAGCACGGTCATCGTTCTGAGCCACCTTTTAGCTCCAAGTCTCAAGCCCCGTCCCCTTGTAATAAACTCTCACCAGTAAATTCTCATTTTCCCAAGTAACCTCGCAGTCGCGGCGGCTAGAAGGAACATTTTGCGGAAGACGAGGCTGCCTCCCCGCCTGCCCTATAGTTTCCTAATACTTGTCCTCATTTCGTTTTCAACTGAGTTCTTTGTGGCCGCGGAGAATATGAGCGCGCGCTCTAAGAAAATAAAGTGTTGCTGTTGCCCAGCCACACAGAATCTTTCGGGCGCTATAGACCCCAAACGGGGCCCCCGGTAGGGCCTGTCTTAACTTTCGTTGTTCCTAAAACGAAGTGGAGTTTGCCACCGAAATGCAGAAATCCGCATCGGAGACAAACCGCCGAGCGCCTTCAGCATCTGGGGGGAGATTCGCAGTGTTGTCCCGGGCTGCATCTCCGCGTCCCTCCAAGTTAGTGTCACGCTGCCTCTGCGGGACCGGGTGCCGGTGAGAAGTTTGTAGGTCGCGCCCCGCAGCCGGGCTGTGCGCATCTCAGCGAACCTCCCAGCCCCTCCAGGGCCCGGCCCGCACTGTCTTCTCCAAGATCTTCGGGTGACAGGCCAAGCCCCATGTCTCCCGGCTTCCAACCTTCCTCCCGACAGGCTCCAAAGGCTGTTGGAACCGGCCTCGCTAGCCGCGCTCCCTTATCCGGCCGAGTGGTTTGGAAACGCGGAGAGCTGTCTGTTCGCTAGACCAGAGTGCTCTGCCTCCTGCAACTCGGCGCGGGAGCTTCGGGCAGCCCCTGGGTAGTGTCGCGTCCGCGCATCCGCGGAGTTTTCCGAATTTTAAGTAGTAAAGTGAACTTAGGCGCAGGGAGAAATGCTGGGTTTTGCAGTGCAACGCAGGGCCGGGAGCCCAGAAGCTGCCTGGAGACTTTGTTTTTTAAAGTTAAACCTTCAGAGAAGGATGAGCGCCTAGGACCCTGCTTCGCGGTTTCCCAACTTACGGAAACGCGCCCGGTTTCAGCCTGTGCCGGCGACAGGGCCGGCACAGCCCCCGGGGGGCCGGTTCTGCTTCCCGAGGGCCCGCAGCGCCGCGGGCGCCGACCTCCGCTCCCTTCCGCGCCCTCGCTTCTCACGCCACCCCGCCGGGCAGAGGCGGCCCCGGGCTGCCGGGACTGCGCCCCTAGGTAGCAGAGCCCCCCAACAGGTAGTTTCACGCGGGGTTTGGCCTGGTTTAAATACCAAAGGCGGGGCCCGCTAAACTGAAGCCGAGACGCAGATAACTTAAGGAGTCGTGGAACGAAAGTCGCCTTCTGGGAGTCACTTTTAAAAACCTGATTTTCTCTTCATTCTCCAAAGTCTCCTAAAATACGCGGGCTGTTCTGTTTGGAGTGGCGCTCGGCGAACCTAAACGATCCATAGGACTCGGAACGGTGATTTGCACCCCCCCACACACACCCCAGTAATTACTGCAGAACGCACCCCTGCTTTACAGCGAAAGGTAGTTTAAGATTTCCCTCAAAATGCCCTGGACTCCAAAGCGAAGAGGAAGCGGGTGCGCTGCACTGTACTTGAGTGACATAACTGAATGACACCTTCCCCGGGAGCCCCGGGAGGAAAAGCGCGATGCCAGGCCGTGTGTGGAACAGGCTGCGGCGGCCTCGCGCTGCAGCGGGCGCACCGCGCTTCCTGCCCGGGCCAGAGGGAGAATTTGGGCTGGGCCACTTCATTCTGCCCCCCGGCACGGAGGTGCTAGCTGGGACAAAGCCGAGAGCGGATTGGGCGGCGTGGCCCTTTCCCTTGTGGGGGCGCTCGCCCGAGCGGCCTCGCTTGGGGCAGTGGGCGCACGTGGTGCGCAGAGACCCGGCGTGCGACGCGAAACCGCGCGCGTCGCCTCGAAGATCCGTGGCGTGCGCAGCCCTGGCCGGGCGGGGACGCTGGGGGACCGGGCCCCTAGGCTGGCGGATCTAATACCGACTTGGCAGACAAACCTTTCCCGCTGCCGCTCAGAGCCGTCGCCTGCTAGTGCTTTCCACACCAACACGAACCGCGAAACTCCTGGCCCTGCTACGTCCGTCTCCTAACGACCCCCTTCCCCTCCCCCGTCACCGGCCACCCCCCAAGCCTCCGGGGCCATGGGCAGACCTGACTTGGGAAGCTCGGATCTTCAACCTTTGGGGACCTGGTCACGCTCTCCTGGGTCCCTGGCGCTCCCGCTCGTTCCCCCCACGCTCGCTTGGACACCGCTCGCCCCGAGCCCGGCACTAATCCCGCTGCCAAAACTTCCCAAAGAAAAGTTTTCTCTAGCTTTATCACCTCACCCCGGTTGGAGCTGGCTGGAGGAGGAAAAGAATCCCCTTTCCCCCTCCACCCATGCCCCCCTCCCCGCCTTGGCCTTGCGAGTCCAAACCTTTCGGGTGGGAGCGGGTAGCAGCGGAGCCCCCCAAGGCACCGACTGCGCAGGGCATGGAGTTCATTTCTCAGCCCCCGCGCTCGGTGCCTCGGCGGTTCCCGCCCCCTCCTCCCCCACTCACTTTCGACTGAGACCTGCGGGCTCTTAGTTTAGGTTTGTTCTATTTTTTTCCCCTCAGTTTTTAGATATTTTTTCTTTAAAAAACAAAACAAAACCAAAAAAGTTTCCTCTCTGCCGGAGGAGCCCCGAGCCCTGAGCTTCCGCCTGCTTTCCAGTCCCCGGCGCAGGGCTGGCAGATGCACCCTTCGTGCGGGGCGGGTTGTCTGCCAGTGGGGGCCAGAGGCTCCTAGGGCTCGATTTCTCGGGCCTGATTTTGGTTCCCTGGGAAACCCTAGAGGAGTGGTGTGTAGCTATTTGGTGTGGGAGCCAGGGAAGCCTCTTCTGCGCCCCTTGCCCACCCCGTGCTCCGGGCTGTGGATGCGGTGGACTTGAGGGTTGTTTGGCAGACAAGGAGGCAGCGGAGACCGGACCCTGTCACAGCACCTTCCCGCCACGAGACTTGCAGGTGGAAAAGCTCACTCCCTGGGGTGCTGCACAGTTCCAGGGGCGGGGTCCGTGACTACCACAGAAAGCACCTCCAGCTGGTTAATTTGTGACCCGTTAGGTTTTAATGATGTCTAGGATTAGCGAGGTTTGAGATTTGGGGTCCAAATTTACCATCTCAGGACTTCAACATTGAAACAAAGCAACGGAACTTTCCGGCAAAATTGGGTCTCCACTGGCGCTCCCGAGCCGCTTGCAGGGAACAGAAACGAAATCCGCCCACTGTGGTGTGGCGGAGACGCCCGGGCCTGAGGCACCCGGCGGGCTCTTGTAACCCCCACTTGGTTGGGCATGAAATCGGACTTGACGCCTGCGGGGTGGTGGCCCCCTCTTAGCCTCGCTTCTTCCACGTGGCAGACGGGTTGCTACAGTCCATGACACCTGCCCAGTAAGTCATCCTGGGGGCAAGCGCACTCAGCTCAGCTGAGCCAAATTTTTCTAAATCAGAATCAGCTCTGTCTTTAGCTCAAGGTTAGTGGGGTGCTGGTTCAGGCGTGAACTGTCCACGCAAACAAACATGGCTACAAGTCCTCAACATCTTTCTTCCAGTAGAAGCGGAGACACTCCCCCGCCCAGTTCCCATCGCAGTCTCTACTGCGTGCATAGAACACATGGCCCACACGCGCCCCAGCCCCGAGGGGTGCTCTGGGTAGGCCCAGGCCCGACTCAGGTTGGGGTCCTAGGGTACCAAGGTCACACCTCCTCACAATGCAGGTAGGAGCTCCCGCCCCCAAGCTGGTCCCGGCAGAAAATGGCCAAACTTCCCGCCACGGCAGTGTCAGAGAAATCCCTGCAGATGGTCACCCCGTACAGAGGTGGAGGCTTGCGGCTCTTCCAAGCAGTACTCGACCAGAAGCAATGACTGGGGACCCTTACACTGACTTTGGAAGGAGCGTGGGTGGTTGTTGTTTATTTGTTTGTTTGTTTGTTTGGAGGAAGGGCATGAGCAAGAGTGGAGAAAAATTAAGGTGAGGGTGCAGATTCAGTTGCCAGATTACATGCACCCTTGCTCCTTAACTCTTCACATTGTCCCTCCAAGTCTGAGAGGTTGGCCAAACCTTCTGTCTTTCAAATCCCAAACTCCGCAGGAATGGGGAGGAAGAAAGCCCCCTGCCACAGAGCCAGACGCTGCCGCTGCCACACTCCCAACTTTGGCCGCCACATGGGGAGGGCAGAAGCTGAGTTCTGATCTGTGTTTGCTACTTGTTCACAAAGGAGCCCCCGGTTCCTTTCTTATCCCCACCCCTGAATACCCTGCATAAAGCCCCGGGCCTCTGGATTGTATTTATCTATTTTAATATACAGCACCCTAGATTTCACTGGGAGATTTTAAAACAGGAGTAGTGAGGAGAAAAATAGATTAAGAAAAAGAGTAGCCTTCATTTCTCAAGGGAAGACGAGAGAAAGTGGAATATCGAGGCTACGGAAATTGGGGGATGATTTAAAATTTCATCTCTTTCAGAAGCTTCTTTGCACCAAAACCTATTTAAATTACTACTACGACAGGAAGTTGGGATTCCCTGTCAGAACAGAAAGTCTAAGGCTGGTGGGATGCCCGTTTCCAATACCTCTGCCTTTAGTCCAGTGATTCTGGACCCTTCTGCACAATACCCTGGGCTGCCCATGTGTATTAAGCATAGGTTCTCCAGGAAGGCCAAGCATGGGAGAGCAACCCCAGACAGGTTCCCTGCGCCCCAAATGCCACTGTTCACCCTCTGTGCTGGGCCTCAGCTGAGAAAGGGGGCCTTAAGGCCAAGGTACAGTTGCTAGGCTGTGAACGTGGGAGAAGGACCAACTGCCCTTCTTCCTTTGATGTTCATCTGCCTGTCTGCTGATTAAAAACTCAGGTTTGTATTTCTAATTGTGGTGCCTATTTTTTTTTTAAAGGAAGCAACCTGTGTTTGCAGGTCTTTGCCTATGTATGGTCATTTGATTTTCTTCGTAGAGTTTTTCTTTTGCCTTTCTTTTCTTCCCCTGTAGTTTTGGCAACACTGGAGGAAGAGGTTTAGTGGAGAAAGTGAAATTGACCAGTTTATTCTTGTTAATCAGGAGCAAAAAACAATTACAAACACTGGATTTCTGTTCTTTATAGAGTCCTTTTATAAAATAAAGCAATCATTTAGGTAGGGACTGGTTAGGACTGGGAAATTGATAATACTGGTGAACGAGCTAATCCTGTCCCTTTAAGAAAAATCCATAAAGGTTTTCCATCAACCCAGTGTCTGGGAAAGAAGCAAACTAACTGCTTGGAACAAAAAAGACAAAGAGGCCAAACAACAAAACAAACAAACAACTCCCTACCACCCCCCCACCCCCCCGCAGACAACAATAGACTAGACACAGTCAGTGCAGTTACTGCCTGGCCAGGCTGCTCCTGTCGACCTGCCAAGTCTCCTGCATTTGGCTAAATACTTTCTCTCTCACCCCACTCCCACCCCATCACCCCCCTCTGTCTGCCCTTTCTGTCTTTCTCTGTGTGACTCTCTGTGTGTCTCTCTTGGGCTCTGGCTGTGTGTGTGTATGTGTGTGTGCGCGTGTGTGTATGTGTGTGTGTCTTCTGTTTTTGCTTTCACTTGATGTTGCTATCTTGTGTTCTCTTTCTCCCTCTCTCTCTCCCTCTCTCCTCACCATGTAGTATACTCTGGCATTTATTCAACTATCTACTACCTATTTGCTTATTTGCTAGGCTACTTCTGTGCTGTCTCCTGTCTCCTCATAGTTTTTATGTTTCTCTGAGTGATCATGGTGGCCTATTTTGTTTTGCAGCAGTCTTTACCAAGGAGACCCTGCAATCCATTTGTACTTCAGTTTTTAACCATTCCTCCTGTTCAGCTCTTTGCTCCTTTTCTCTAAGGCTTCTGGCACGCACCCCCTCCCCAAGTCCCCAAGCAGCCCTTTCTTCACTTGGCACTGCTTGGGACTCGCATGCCTGCCTTCTCTTTCTCTCACTGTCTCTCTTTTCCTCTCTCCACCACTGCCCCTCCTTCTTTCCTGCAAATCCAGTCTTTTTGTTTCTTTTTTCCTCCTCACTAAACTTTAATAAAATACTATAAACATCTCTGCTTGAGGGGTGCTTTTCTTTAAAGAGTGAGTCTAAAGCCATGGAAATTAAGAAATGGAGAAAGGAAAGAATCCATACATTGAGACTGCAGTCAGTAGAGGCTATAGCATGGAACTAGCATCCCTGCCAACAGCCTCATCCCTTTTACACTTTTTTTTTCAAATAAACCCTTTTGTGACAGCATCCCTCCTGAGGCATCTGTGTCTGCTCTAGGGGAAGCTTGGCGGTGTCCCTTATGCACTGTGCATGGCAGCAGGGCTGAGCTGGGTGCCCAGGGGACCAAGGCTGCAGCCGGAGTCATCAGCCTTCCCACATCCAGCCCCTGGCCCTCCCCTCTAACAGACAAATGGGAGGTAGGGTCTCCTGGCAGTGGGGGAGAGGTCTTCAGTTCCTCTTATCGTATAGGATGACTTCTCCCGAGACCAGAAAGCGATATGTTCTAGAGATCTCTAGTCTTGCAATAAAGGGGAAATTTTGACTCCAGAAATTGTGGGAAAAACCATTCTAAACTGTTCATTGGAAGCAGATCTGAGAATTCCCATAGTCAGGTAGTATAGGGTTGTCAAAATGATGACCCCCAGCATATCCACACATACATGCAAGCCATGCTTGTAGACAACAGAACCAGAACAGATTATTTCCCTTGGCCTCAGCCCTTCTTTTCCACCTTTCTTCTATAATATACAGATGAAAATCCATCATGGGCAACCCTAAAGGGAAAAGAACCCTTTAGCCCCAGAAGAATATAAAAACAGAAACAGGAAATTTATCCTTATTTGGTTGCCTGGAGACATGGGAAATACTAAGGAACACTGACATCACATGGGGTTGGACTTGTAGTTCAGTGGTACGGTACATGTCTACAATGTAGAAGACCCTGAGTTTCATCTCCAGCACCACTAAAAGTCTTTTTCAAATCACACACATGCATATATACTTGTTTATATGTACGTGTATTTAGTTGGTGATGGCAACTCAGAAGAAAAGGAAGAAGTTTGAAATCAGACACGTGACTAGGATATAACCAATTGCTTATTGGCTAGGCAACTGCAGGCAGGCCTACCCCTTTCAAACAGTGGTGTTCAAAAGATTAAGTGGCGTTTGTATACATGGAAAAGCCAAGAGCAAAATCCGACATGCAGCTGGTGAACAATAAATGAGTCTCTTCCCCCTTTTTTGTCCTTCCCTTCATTTCTCCGTTCCTTTTTTCCCTTTTCCCTCCTCACTTCACTGACTTTCTCCTCAAACTTTCCAAAAGCGCAACCAAAGAGCAAGTTTTCCAAAGTACCCTAATTTCAGATCCTTAGGGAAACATTGTTGTTCTCTGACCCCAAAATTGTGACATTTTGGGCCAAATGGCAGCCTATTCCTTCTATGCCCAAACACTGCCTGGGATACTTTGTTCTTAGATGACTTATTTATCTCTATTGCTCCACTCTCTCCTGTAGGTTCTTTCTTTTCAACAGTCAAAAGAGAGAAGACCCTTATCTAATATCCAAACTTATTCAATATTCAACCACTTACACACACACACACACACACACACACACACAAGCATGTGCACACGCCGCGCATACGCACACATGCACACAGAGTGTTCTGTCCTCCAGGACATAGAATCTCCTTGCAGCAAAAAGGCTTAAGAAAGGAGAAGCAGAAAAGAGAATGTTTCAATGAACTCTGGTGCTGACCCACAACTTCCCAATTGGGAATGCTGTTTTCTTGGTATTTCGACCTTGTCAAAATGACTGATTTTCTCTCTCTCTCTCTTTTTTTTTTTCTTTTTTCCTCCAAAGGAGTCTCTGGCTGGCTAGCTAAGCTATGTTTCTCAAGCAGTGTGTCGGGAGGACATACCAGTGCATCTGGAAGCACTCACTGGCTAGAAGCGCCTGGCCTGGCCTGACTGGTGCTGGGATTCCTTCTCTTTCTTTGTCTTCCTCTGAAGTTGAACCAGAAACTGAACAAGGCTGTGAGCCACAGTGGGGCCCCCCAATTCCATTTGTTAAGAGAATGAACACATAAAAATACCTCTGACTTCCTCTTTCCACGGGTCTTATTGTCTGCTCTGCAGATCATTCCATGTCCACACTTCCCTGGCTTCCTGTGCTATTTTCCTGTTTTATCATAGCCTTAACAACCATAAAGAGGCTTGATATTGCAGCAGATGTTAGAAGGGGGAAAATCCCTCAGGTCCCTTCCCAGCACTTCTGATCATCTTACTCTTCTCTCTGTTTCTCTGTTTTTGTTAAAACCCTCTGCTACTTAGGACATGGATATGGGAATGTGTTTCATCTTTTGTCCTTTTTGGGCATTCCAACTTTCACATGCCACTTTTCTGTGAACTGTAAATAGAACTGTCCATCCTTCCTGGGAGCACTTCTCAGTTCAAATTTCAGCTACATGTGCATCAGATATCCTTGGGCAATGAACAACCTGTAAAACCAAACATGGACTCTCTAATTCGCCTATTTTGAAAGCATTTATGCCAGTAGGTGCTTAGTCCTTTAGCCATGTTCCCCTGAAATGGAAAAGCCCATAAACTGTGATGTCAGAAGACTAGGAGCTTCTGAAGCCTTCCAAAGCTATGTCCTTTCTTCTTTTTGGGCCCTTGTCCAGGAAGAAGCCTGAGGTTATGTTTTATTATTTTGACTTTGACCTATGGTCTACATCTACTAAGTTTCATTGCCATACCAGTAGCAAGAAGGTACTTGGTACTGCCATAGGTACAGAGGGCATTAATGTCTTAAGAACTCCCTACCTTACACACACACACACACACACACATGCCTCACCTACTCTTCTGTTCTTTGTTTAACTTTGTCTCTAGTTGGTCACTTTTTTTACTACGTCAGCAACTCACTTCTCAACCACTTGATAGTTGGCACTATTCTTAATATTGACACTCTGCCTATAGAGCTAAAGGTTGCCAAAACATGCTGGGTATAAATACCACCACCAGATCAATACATCCTGAACCGTATCATTCTGAGCCAGTATTGCAGTCTACATTCTTCATAAGGCAAAGTTCCAAGAAGCAGTCAGGGTCCTGCTCAAGAGAAGGTTACTTCTAATCGCTAAGTTACAGCAGTTCTGTACTGATCTTTTCCACAGAACAAGAAACTTCTCCATTTAGGAAACCTTGGAAAAATACCTTATCCTCTGAGGTAGCACTCAACCCCATCTGTACATTAGAATTACCTGGAGAGTTTTAAAATGCCACCAGTGCCTGGGCCTCTTGTCAATCCAATTAAATCAGAATCTGTGTGTGGGGGTGGGCATTGGTATTTTTTAAAGCTCCCATAAGTGATTCTAATGTTTAGCTAGGGTTGGAACTATGTACTAATTTATAGGTCATGAAAGCAGTGCATTGTGGTACATAATGATTATTCCCTTACTTAGGTTTGTAATGAACTCTTACTATGGGACATGGCTCTCTAGAGACAAAAGGATGAAATCGGTGAATACTGTGTTCAACAAGTTTAGGAGTTTATAGGCAAATGCTAAGGATGTTAGAATAGAATCTTATGAAGCAAGATTTGCTTCTGAGTTCTCATGAAGAGCATAGGACTTAAAGTTAAGAGTCCCACATTCCAATTCTGATACCACACCAACAGGAAGGTGACCTCTTTGGGTAACAGTTTAATTATCTATGAAATAAGTGGCTGGTCTGAAAACTTTATAATTTGTGCTGGTACACTCCAGTCTTACTGCACATTACTAAATGCTCAGAAACTCATAAGCTTATCCAGGCAATTACCAAATACTTTTGGAGACTGGCTCACTTACTCATGCATACTACTGACAACCATCCTTCTGATGTTTCACCAAATCCCTTTCCCAAAACCCTAAGTATCAGAGCATTAATTTTTAAATAATCCTGGGCTTCCTTAATTCTCTCCCCCAGTCTCTTACAAATTAGCAGATGAAGGGAATGGAGTAGTGGTAATGTCTATGAGCAGTGGGTAATGACTAACAGAAGTTTATCCAGTTGGATAAATGTCTAGTGAATTGCTGCTGGGGTCAGTGTTAGTTCTGGTCTTAATTAACATCTTCATTAATAATGTGGGAGAGGGAATAAACAATAGTTAATGATATTTGCAGATGGTAGTAAATTCAGAGGTGTTGCTTCTACCAGTGAGAACGGCAAGAACCAGGGGGATATCAGAGATGTGAATGAGAAGTGATTATAATGATGTTTGCTCTGGAAAAGACAGAATGAAATGTTTTAGGGGAGAAAATGACAGGGGAACTGGTAAATGCTAAAAGAAACAGCCATCTCTGTCCTTTGTAGCTTGGTGTGTGTTTAGCACACATGGACGCTAATAGCCTTACAAGTCCTACTGCATGCTCTGGGATGTTAATCTGAATAACAATAATAATCATAGCAACAGCAATAACAGTAATAATACTCAGCATTTATAGGGTGTTTGCATTATGCCAGACAGTGCTATAAGTAGTTTTCATGACAGTGATTTTAGCCCTAAAATCAGGATGTAGTGCTCCTAGGCCTTGTACAGCTGCTGACAGAGGCCTTTGCTGTGGATCTTGAATTTCTAGATGTGAACAGACCTGAGTTCAAGGTAAATGAGAAGTATAAAGAGATGGCCAGATAAAATGAAGAGTGTAATCAGTTCCTTTTCCTCAGACTCATGAGCAGTATCTTTCCACCTATGACTTTTCCAGCCCTTAATGTGCTTATTGTTCTTTTCTCTATTTAATTGCTTGCTGAGCTACCATAGCAGGAGGAGAGAAAGAGGAAGACAAAAGGGATGGAGGAAGAGGAGGAGGATAGAGGAAGGAAGGAAAAGAAAGAAAGAAGGAAAAGGACAGGAGGAAGGGGAAGATGGAAGGAAAAAGAAAGGGAATTCAAATTTACTACATGCCTAGGACAAGTCACACAGTAGTTCCAGGTGTTGAGCTAGTTGCATGTCACAATTTTCTTGTTTAAACTTTACACATATAATTCCCACAGTGACTCTTGCTAGTAGTCATTATTTGTCCTACTTCTATTAATGAAAAAAGAAAACCCTCAGAAAGGTTAGGTCACTTACTATGAACACACAGATGATAGGTTGAGTAGGTATTCAAACTCTAGTTGTTTTACTCTTGAACTCATGTCCGTTCTAACCACACTTATACAATTTCCTTTTCTTTTTCAATTTTGCCCTGTCAAGATTAGAGACTACATGTAGCCACACATGGAAGGCCAGAAGGTAGAAGTATTTAAAAGAGAATAAATACTGAGGAGCAGAAGGATAGAGGGAAAGTGGCCAGTAGACACATTCATTGCCTAGTTCAATATTTTTGAATTACTTATAATTATATTTTGAAATTAGGAGAAAACAGAATTTGTAAACAAGAAAGGCTTAAACACAATGGAATATGTAACAATGTGAATTTGACCTTGAGGGAATTTTGGCCAAGAGCACCAGCATCTGAGACAGAAGTAAACTGTAAAGAAAAACAGTTGGATGTATAAAAGTCAGACCGTTCTTGAGAAATGTGAAGCTCTGGGTGAAATGGATGTCAAAATGACATCAGAGGAGATTTAGAAAGTCAGAAGCACGTGGGCTGAAACTGTGTCTTGCACCACCCTAATCGGGCTCCAAATGCAACTGAGATTTAAAAACTTGAGGTGCCTGAAACTTAACAATGATGAGATGTGCACTTCTGACTCTGCATGAAGTATGCGATTGAAAGAATAAACACAGAGCAAACACCAATGTACTGAGACTCTTGTAAGAATACAATGTTGCTAGGAGCCAGAAGCCCCTCCCCATCAACTCCCTCACAGAGAGGCAACACTTCTCATGATTTTTCTTACAATTACTTCTTTTGCTGTCATTTTCTATTGTGATCTCAGCATTTCTATATGCATTTTTTAAAGCTTCATAGAAACAAAATCATACTGCATGTATTTCTTTATGACTTGCTTAACCATATGTTGTATATAAATAAACTACAGTGTATTCATTGTTGAGGGAACTTTTGGTTGTGTCTCCTTTGGAGCATTTATGAAAATTCTGCTGAGAACTTCTTGTATATGTTACCTGATGCGCTCATGCAGGAGTTTCCCACAGGATAGTTCTAGAAACTTTCATCCTCAGGCCAGATAGGACCTACTGACTGTGCAGCTTGAGAGCTAGGAATGGTTCTTAAAGTTTTAGTTGTTTGAGAAAAAACAAAAATCAAAACAAAAGAAGACTAATATTACTTTATATTTCAAAATTATATAAAACTCAAATTTCACGATTAAAATGTTACCCAAGTACAGCCAGCCTTACTGCTTACACATTGCTCTTGGTGCCTTTTGTGTAAAATTGGCAGAATTGAGATGCTAAAATAGAGACTGTATAGTCTGCAAGGCCTAAACTTGGACCAGCTACTTAAAGTCTTGGTTAAAATGAAAATCCAGGGCCTCTTATTTTAAAAATCTGAAAACAAAACCAGAAAGTCTAGACTTTCAATACAGTGAGGGCAGAGCTTCAACCAACATATTAAGACTTTCAAAGCTCAGACCCTATGCAACTGCACAGGCTCAGGCCTATGAAACTGGCCCTGTCTAAAATATTACAGAAAACAGGTGCTGATCCCTAGTCTACAGCATATATTTAGAAATTAAATTACAAGCATCTTAGGTAAAAATAATTTGCTGTATGCAAAAATACCCAGCACAATGCCTTATAACATTTGGGTTTCACTCTAAATTGGAATGTTCCTTCCATCTTTCCTTCCTTCCACTTGGGTTCTCCACTTTTGAAAGGCCAGTCTGTAGAGTATTTGTCCAAAAAGGTCAGATTGTCAGTGGCTGTCAGTTACTGTAATAGTTGACAACTGTTTGACTTATACTACCACAACCCCACTTCGTGTGGGCTTTATGCACTTAAACATATTTGAATGAAAATGACCGTTAGGCCCTAAGGAATAAAGAAATTATAACCTAGAGGTTCCTTTTCCAGATCCAAGTTGTAGTGTCTGCCTGAACAGATTCAAGGTTTCTTAAAGAAAACTTGTTCTAAATATGCCAGAAGAGTTTATCAAAAGATAATACTAATACTGAAAAGTACAAATTTAGAGTTTTAACATTACCTTATTTCATTACTTGTTATAATCTCTATAGTAATTAAGACAATTTGACATTGATACCAATGTAGATAAAAAGATCAATGGAACAGAATGGCAAGTACAGTAATAGATTCACATGTGAATGAACAACTGAACATCAATAAAGGTATAAAGGTAATTCAGTGGGGGAAAACACTTCTCAGTGAATGGTGCTGGGATTTTTGAAACAATTGGATAATCATATGAAAAATAATGAATTTTAATCCATACCTTGCATTACATACAAAATTTGACTCAAAATAAATTATAGATCTCCATGTAGAATATGAACCAATAAAACTTCCAAAAGGAAATGGAAAAATCTTAGTGATGTTACTGTAGGTAAAATAGCTGAGAAACCAAAAGCAAAATCTATAATTTTGACTTCATCAAAATTTTAAAAATCTGCTCTTCAAAAAATGCTCTTAGAAAACTGAAAACAAAAAACCACAGATTGGCAGAAAATATTGCAAATCAAATATCTGATGAAGGATTTACAGCCATAGTATACAAAAGATTCTATAATATCAACAATAAGAAAACAACACAATTTTTAAAATAAGCAAAAGATTTCAACAGACATTTCACCAAAGAAGATATCAGAATGGCAAATAAGCACGTAAAAAGTTGCTCAACCAGCCAGGTGTGGTGGTGCACACCTTTAATCCCAGCACTCGTGAGGCTGAGGCATGAGGTTCGTTGTGAGACATCTTCTATAAGTGGCAAAGTATTCATATTTTGAGTATACCAAGAACCCTCACAAGTCAAGGAAAAAAAAATAGAGAAACAAGTAAAAATGGGTAAAATATTTGAAGAGATACTTACAATCGAGGATATCCAAATGGCCAATAAACAGATGACTAGGCATTTGACATTATTAATCATGCAAACTAAAACTACACTGAGATACAATTATACACAAGAAACAAAAAAGTCCAATTATGCAAAGTCTTGTGGAGATGGGAAATAATCCTACTTTTTTTGCTGGTAGGAGCATAAATTAATACAGTTACTTCAGAAATCGATTAGGCATTGTCTACTAAAACAGATCATTGGCATATTTCATAACCCAGTAATTCTACTCCATAGGATGCTACCCTAAAAGGATACATACATTCGTATACTAGAAAACAAGTAGAAAAATGTTCATATCATTATTTATATTGGCCCCCAAATAGAAAGTATCCAGGGTTTTTCAAATATGGAACAGATAAATTGTGTGATCTCCATATAATTGAATTCTATATGCAATGTGAAATTTAAAAAAACTTAATATTATCAGTAACAGCAAGAAGGAATCCTCCAAGAAATGCCAAAAATAGAAAGAAAAAAAATTAAGACATAAAGGAGTACATATTGTATACTTCTGCTTACACATAAAGTTCAAAAACAGGCAGCATCAGTATTCAATGTTAGAAATCAGGACAAGGGACCAGGGATTTAGCTCAGTGGCTCAAGCACTTGCCTGGTAAATGCAAGGTCATGAGTTCGATCCCCGGTACCAAAAAAAATAAAAAAATTTTTAAAAAAGTAGAAATCAGGATAGTGGTTATCTTTAGAAAGAATGGCAGCGGCAGTAACTGTCAGAAAATGGAAAGTGTGTCTAGATTGCCAGTAACTGTCCATTTCTTAATATGGATAGTTCCAACATGGATAAAACATCTAGTTATACATTTATAATATACATTTTTCTGTATGCGCATTAAATAGATTATCCTTTTGTTGCTATGTAGTATTCCACTGTATCACTGTATCACAATTTATGTATCACTATATCACAATTTAAAGCTCTGAAAGTGGGACTTGGGACTCACTAAGTAAGGTCCAAACTTAAGTGAAGATTACGGAGGTGCCCATTTTCTCCTTAGTTATTAAATCCTGACTAGCCTTTGTAGCTGTGGGATAGTTATGCAAAGGTTGCCCATAACTGTGACTCTCCATTAGGAAATCGTGGGCCCTAAAGAAAGAAGGAGAGATTCCAAGATTCAGTAATCCTATTCTGGTTGGGTGGAGGACAGTAGAAAGGATATGTAGGGGTGAAAAAAGGTGGTATTTTTCATGGCTGTGAGCCAAGAATCTAGAACCATACTGCTTACATTCAAATCTTGCCTCTGACACTTGTGACTGAGTTATTTACTCTTTCTTTACCCTGATTTTCTCATCTGTGCAATGGTGACAATGTTGTACATGTGTCAAGGGGTTGCTAGGATTAAACAAGTTAAAGTGCTTGATGAGTGTTACAACATGAAAGTGAACATAAGCTGGCTTGAAAGGAAAACACCACCAAAAGCATTTAAGCACGCAGAGTGCTTCTCAGGAGAAGACAAGGTGCAGAGCTGCCAAAGCTGTATACCTCCCCTCAGAAGCTGCTCCCACCTGCTCTCCCCTTTAGATGTCCATGACTGACTCTATGCTGTAAGAAAAGCTTTATGTGGTCCTCTTTCCTTCTTTCCGTAAACACTTACCTGTAAGTTTCCAGATTCTCAGACCATGCTCCTGACCTCACTGAGCACCCCAACAGCAAATTCTGCTTTTATTAGCTCTCCGCTTATTCTCCTCTCCCCTCTCCATCCAAGGTCTCTTTGCTCCATGCTAAAATATTACTGTTTTGTTCATACTGCATCTCCTGCGAGTGCACAAGTGGTTCAGTTGTTGACCGAGGAGTCGCAACCTCTTCAATTGATGAACACTGTGTTAGTCAGTTCTGAGATGTTCTCAGTTATTATCATTTTAAGCCTCCTACCAAAATAGACTTTAGGGCATACTGCTCCTGTCTCCACTGTTCCCATCCCTCCTGAAGCAGAAGTTTGGCATAGGGCAGCCACTCCATAAATGTTTACAAAGAGGTACTTGCTCAAGATGCTATTAAATCTCTTAGTCTTCTAAAGAGTAAACTTGAGATGGAGGCTACTCCCAGAAACTTCAAGCTGTAGCTCAGTCTCCCTTAAATCCATCTCTCTAAGCACCAGGAAACTAGGGCGAACCTCTTGCTTGATAACTTGTAATTGCAAAGAAATACTATTCACTAGGCCCAGTGGCCCTCGGAAGGGCCTTGGGGTCTGGTCATTGTCACAGACCATTTATAATCTTGTTTATTGTCTCTTCACATTTGAAGAATGAGGACTGAAACAATAATCTGATAGAATCAGGAAATACTTACGGAGAAAGCACTTTCAGAAAGAGTCTTATATATTCTGATAAAGATTTTTTCACCCCCAAACCAACTACACAAAAGGATGTAATCTTTTTAAACTTTCTTTCTGAAGGTAAGAGAGCATAACTAAAAATCATGATACTTCTTGTCCAGTCACATAGGTTTTGGGCAGCCAAGTCAAGTTTTAAACTCAAAATGCCAGTGTCTTCCTTTAAGTCCAAGGTAAAAATTCCCATCCTATTACTTTTGAGAACATACTTGAGAATGAAAAAAAAAAAAAAAAATCTGTTACATTCTGTTACGCCTTGTTTTCAACCCAAACTGGTTTACCCAGCTCATAAGTTCTTTAATCGACACAAGTTAGTGAATGAATTGCAGCTACATCCAAAACTCAAATTTACAATCAAAGGAGGAAGATCTACTCCTTTTAAAAGAATGTGCCTAAGGTTCTAAAGGCATTTTCAAAAGAGGAGTGATAAAAATTCTTCAAGGCAAGCACAAAGCCTCCTAAGGCACTCACTTAGAAGGGACCAACCTCATCCAGAGGTGACAACCTTGTGATACATATTGCCTGCAGGGACTGGTATGCTATGGCCAAGGACTTTGGAGTTAGAAAGACTTGGTAATCAATGCCATGACTTTCAACTGGCTATCTAAACTTCAGGCTCCTCATCAGTGAAAGAGGTGAGGTGTTACACCTGCCCTCCAGAGCACAGAGCAGTATAGTTGGACCTTAGTAAATGGTAATTATTATCACTCTTCATGACACTCCTTTTAACCTGAGGTTGGAAAACCATTGCTCCAGGGCAGCCTTGCTTAATGAAGGAACTAGCTTCCCTTGACTTCAATTGGTCACAGTAAAGGAAAAGATCTAGTCTTCAATAGATAGTCACTGAAAATTCTCATAAGGGAGGCTGTGTATTTAGACCTCAGGGAAATTTGGCACAGAGGTCTGAACTCCTGATTATGGGGTAGAGTATGTGCGCAATGCACAAGTAGAGGTATTTTAGGCAGAAGGAGAGGAGCTGAGACTACTTCCGTGAATGAACCTGGACCGTGGTTGAATGTAGACTATCCTCAGCTCGTCAAGAGGGTAACTGTACACTCAGATGTACATAATGTACGAGCCTCTCAATTATTTACTGTGTTGACTCTGTGATGTTGCATGTGTGTCTTCAGTCCTCCCTCCATTTGGGAGGAAACCCTAGAGAACAGGCATCTTGTCTGAAGAACAAAGCACCACGAGCAATTGTGAATTTCATGGAATACTTAAGAGCAATGATGGAATGACAGTAATTGTCATCAAATTCTGTGTTCTAGGCAAATTTGTAAAAATTGTATCACATGGAGATACAAATCAGACACTCTCAGATGGTTTACACACTTGTGACTTTAACCATTTATTAAAATATAGCTCAGAATAATTCTTTCTAAAACACTTTCTGCACAACTTTTCAAAATTTTAAGCTCAGTGAAAGAAAATCTTTTTTGGTTGTACAAGGCAACCTTATTTAGTGAACAGAAAATATGGTCTCTGAACAGAGATGAGTGCTTTACATTTTTTAGGCTGGTGATTGCTGGAATGTCAACCTATTGTCACATCTCTGTGAGGTATAGCAGATAAGAATGTAATAAAGTATTTAAAATTTTAATTAGAGGCTTTATCACTTAGAGAAGATTTGATGTCACCTTCATAAAGTGATCATCTTCTCTCACTTGTATCCTGTTATTTTTTTTTTTTTTTGATAAGAAAAAGGAGTCCACTGTGAGGGGGTTTAGGATTTATGGGGGTCAGGCATCTGCCTCGGGGCCATCAAAGGTTAATTATGACTAGAGGATGAAAGGTGGTGAGTGACTATCTAGGGACCTTTAGTCTGTAAAGGAGCTTATGGTTATGCTAGTTCTGGTAGTTCTGGTGAGGTCGTGTATGCTGGTGCACAGAATCAAAACACACACACACACGCACACACACACACACACACACTTTGAAATAAGGAATGAAACTAAGAGCACTTGTTTGGAGTCAGAAGGCCTCATTCATGATACTGCAAGCTAGGCCCTTTAGCCTTCTGAACCTTGTTCTTAGTTTTCATCTGTAAGAATATTGTAGCAAACAATATTTGCTATAGATCAAGGACTGCAACCTACGTGAGGAAAATAGAACAGTATAATGCAACCAGGAGAGAGGAGGACTGTGCGCAGCCCAGCAGGGCAGCAGCCTTTCTGTTCCAGCCAACTGGTGTTCTAGAAAGTGTTTCAATTATTTACTCACCTACTACTTTTTCAAGAGAAGCAGGATATCTAGACTTTTAAAGTAAAATATCCTATTTTTAAAAGCTGACAATAAATTCTAATAACAATTGAGGAGAGAAAAACAAAAGATGTTGCCACCAGTTTTGTTTTTTCATCTCTTATCTAGAAGTCTTCAGACTTTCTTATAGCTTTCACAGAGCTGGGGATTTAGCTCAGTGGCATAAGTACCTGCCTGGCAAATGTGAAGTTGTGAGTTCAAGTCCCTCAAAAACAAAGAAAAAAAAAAAAGAATAGGATATCTTATAGCTTTCAAATTTTACAGCTTTGTTACTATTTACTACTACAAGCAATATAAATAGAAGGTTAACTGGAAAAGTTACAAAACAAAATTTTATCCACTTTAAAAATACAACTCCGGGCAGCTGGGCGTGGTGGCGCACGCCTTTAATCCCAGCACTCGGGAGGCTGAGGTAGGAGGAGTGTTGTGAGTTCAAGGCCAGCTTGGGCTACAACTTGAAAGCAAGGCCGGCCTGAGCTACACAGTGTGACCCTGCCTCCAAAAACCAGGGCCGGGAGTTTGGCTCAGTGGCTTACGTGCCTGTCAGGCAGGTACGAGGTTGTGAGTTCAATCCCCGGTGCCACAAAAAAAAAAAAAAAAAAAAAAAAAAAAAAAAAAATACAACTAGGGCTGGGGATGCAGCTCAGTGATGGAGTGCTTGCCTAGCTTGTCTGAGGTCCTGGGTTCAATCCCCAGCACCAAATAAATTAAAAACATATAGACACGAATAATTTTAAAAAAAAAAGATTGTAACTAAGGTGGACATGGTGGTACATAATCCCAGCCCTTTTGGAGGCTGAGGAAGAATGATTCTAAGTTCAAACCTGGCCTAGAAACTTCAGCAATTTAGTGAGACCCTGATTTTTTGAGACAGGGTCTCACTCTGTAGTTCATGCTGGCCTTGAACTTTCAGTGATCCTCCTTCCTCAGCCTCCTGAGGGCTGGGATTATAGGCATGCACCACCACACCTAGCTCTTGCCTGAAAAATAAAATGAAACTGACTGAGGAACGGTGCTCAGTGCAAAAGCCCTGTGTTCAGTCTTCAGTTCCACACACATAAAAAAGATTGTATCTAGGCAAGTAGTATAATATACTTACACCAATACCAAATATAAGTACATGCAAATGAATGGAAACTTTTTAGGTAATGGAACTAGAGATGTATTTTTTAAAATCTAGTTCACTTAAAGTATTTCTACTCGTTTGCATACAAAAAATTAAATGGCAGTGGTAAAGAAACAGTTATAGTAATTTAGGATGGCACCAGACTGAAGAGAAAAGGGGAGAGGTAGTGACATTTGGTATGTTCTTGAAACTTGTATTCCTGTCCTGTATGTGCTTATAGAGCATCACCACACAGTAAATTGGTAGAAGGCATTAAAAAGCTAGCTGCATGACCGTTCAGTGCTATGTGCCAAAAATTTCTCACCTAATACTGCTTCTCTTTCACCCTTCTATTTCTTCCTGTTTATACATTTAAAAAAAATTTCCCGCAGCATGAAGTCTAGTGATATCAAAAATTTCCCAGTTTTGTTAGTTTAGCTTCTGAATACATCATAGAGTTTCATTTTGTTTTAGTGGGTGAGGTGGACAGCGAAGGGCAGCTGATTTTTCCCTAATTAAATTTTTCTTTGGTTTTTCACTCTACAAACCCTTATCATCTGCCTATAAAGTGAGCAGAAAACCATGGGTTGTTATTTAATGCGTTTGTTTGGAGGTTTCAAAACACCCCATGTGAAGATTACTCTTCTCTCAACAAATTGGGAGGGGAATATTATCAAAGGTCTTTGTATCATCAACACAGAGATCCTCCAAAGCCAACCCATCTTCAAATGGGGCACCTAGCTCAAGTCTGGACCCACGCTAAGCATGCAATGTGTATTTGCAGAAGAAATAAATTATTCCTCTACTGCTTCAGTTGTAGGATTTGAGTTATGGAACAAAGACAGGAACTATGATTATTGATCTCCATTAAGTAATGGACAATTTGAAATAATATCAACATATTCTAGATATGCCAACAGGAACCTGTGATACTGAAGATAACTGACCACAGGATTTGAATGCAGGGGGGTTGACATTGGCTTTCTTATTTGAAGTGGCCCACTGAGCAAAAGGCAGGATGGTCCCTTGCCACGGGTACAATGAAGGATCAGTAGACTGTCTAGCGCTTTCTTGTATCCTGTTGCCTCACTAATTTCTGGATTGCCAGATGCCTCTGTTTTTTTGAAAATGTTTTAAAAAGTACCTTAGTAATTCTGTTGTTTCAGAAATCTTACATATGGCACAAAATATCCTGAAAATTTTTTGAGAAAATGCTTGTTTTTTCTTTGCTCAATTTAGTCATCATTACAGCTGAAATTGATTCAAATTTATTGTTTCTTTTTATGGACAATTTTATGGTTGAAATTCTAAAGTTATATAAAAGTGAGTAAGCAAGATATGGAGATTTAACTGAAATTAGTCTCAAAAACATAAAAAAGATTATTACTTCAAACTGAGAAGACTTCACAATTGTGACAACAATTATTATTATTATTATTTTTGAAGCTACCAGTTGTCCTTGATTTATGATCCTTGAATCAGAGAGTAGATTTTTTTACATATTGAGTCACAACTCCAGGGTTTTTTTGGTAAATCACTTTAACCTGCTCTTGAAAACCCCTGGCTGGTGTATGGAATGAGCAGGAGTCTGTCTCTATGGAGCCTATGAGATTTAACAAGGCCATAGCCTGGGGTTGGTGAGGCTGTGAGCCATGCCACCATCTCAGGTTTTTGATGATACCACAAACCACTTGAGATTTATTATGTT
Organism: Dasyprocta punctata; assembly: GCA_004363535.1. Lineage (NCBI taxonomy): Eukaryota > Metazoa > Chordata > Mammalia > Rodentia > Dasyproctidae > Dasyprocta > Dasyprocta punctata. Next base: position 11,352 of record RJWM01012952.1, on the reverse strand, counting down.
AGCAGATGTCATCAGATCTATGTGTGCACAGGTGCAACATGTAGTTAGTGAAAGAAAGAACATTACACATGTATATTTATTCTTGTACTCACACTCTCAATGGTTAGAAAATAACCTGGTGTGTTTGTCCTGGGCCGTGTGGAGTTTCAACTCCATTGCAAGAGCCTACCTGGAAATTTCTCTGTCTGATCCACAAACATAATTCTGTATGCTGAATGTCTACGCCTTGTGGGAAAGACACTGTGCTTATTTTTATAATCAATATCTAAAGGGACATAACAGAGTACAGCTAAATACTGCTATAACCAATGAAAAATAAAAAGGTATCAAGGTTTGTTACTTATATTTGGACTTTTCTCTAATAGGACAATAAACTAGAGGTTCATTCTTCTCTCCTTAATAAAACTTATACAGAGACACCTCTTATCTTATTAACTGCAACAAAATGCTCAAATCTGACAATTTATACATGTTCCAGTTTTTAAAGATTCAAGAAGTAACTGAAATATTGCCTATAGGCAATAAGAAATGTGAATGTTTATATTGGCTAATACATTATATATATTTAAAATTCTATATCAATTCTAAATAATTAATTATTTTAAATGGTGTGTTTTATTTAGCACCATCTTAAATATTTCACTATCTTTATCATATACATTCAATTTGCACGTTTTTATGTAATAATGGACTAGACATAATCTTACAGTGTATATCCTTTAATATAAAATAATAGAAATAAAAACACACTTCCTATATTTTTGAGAAATAGAAAAGTAAGACAAAATAAACACCTTTGGGGTAATGACTGAAAATTACTGGTTTGGATAGGATAGAGGAATTACTTCAATTATGACATAAAGCATTGTAATAATGTGTGCCTTTTAGAAATAATTATATAGTGATTATTCTCAGAGATAAACACACAGATGTTGCTAGTACATTTTAAAAATTCTTAATTTGGAGAAAACATACAGAAACTGCATTGCCAGTTAAATGGCTATATGAAGAACCACAAAATCTAAAGTGTGAAAGTACTTTTGAAACTTTCAGTAAGTTCTATGGAATGAATTGTATCTGCAACTTTAGGCAGAAAAAAACCTTGTTATTTATTAGAATCATGTCAGTTAAACATGCCAGAGCTCTAAAATGTCTTATTTTTGAAGATAGTTATAATTTCTAATAAAAACACAGAAAAGTAAGAAAATGAAAGAAACTGACTCAGTTTAAATTGGTATAAAATTTTGGATTGTCAACTTGGCACTATATAAAAATGTATTGAAATATGCATGCCTTTTAAAAAATAACAATTTCTAACAAAAAATGAATATACGAATTTATTAACTCTTAATTTACATTCTTAGGAAGGGTTTTAACCAGAGCTTTATTTGAAATAGAAGGACCCATTTCAAAAACACTCCCTAATTTCTACATGTTTATTTACGTAAAAGATTATGAAAGTCAGAAAATGGGCCGATTTTGTACATTAAAAGGCAAAGACCATTTACCATTTAAAAAAATTTAGAAGCAACAATATGTCAAAGTGACTATAAATTAGCAGGACAGATTTATGTAAGACACACCTGAAAAATCCATGGCCTTATTTTATAAACCTGGAGTATCATAAAACCAGGAGTGTCATCTAATGATGATATGTGTACATATCTGACAGATGAGTGATCTGTATAGGAATAAGTATTCTTGTAAGCTTCACATGTCAAAAGAAACGAATGACATGCAAATTTAAAAAAAGATAAGCTATGAAAGCCTGAACATGACATGTGATGGTACATTTTAGTGCTAAGAAAGAAATCCACTGACAGGTGACACGGACTCTATATTCCTCTAAGTCACTGTGAAAATGGAAATTTTCTCTATCTTTTCTCATTTTTTAACGTATTTCCTAAATGAAATTAGATTCTTTCTATAACATCATTTCATTATTGTGTGAAATAGACACAGAGAAGCACTGGTAATTCTGCTGTGAATTTCAAACAATAAGAAACAAGACTTTCTGTGGCAAATACACAAAAGTGTTAGTGTTTGGTAACACTGTCCATATAAAACACTCCTTCACCATACTAATTATTAATTCATTAAATTTTCATAGTTTATAAATATGATTTACTTGACCATGAGCTATTCTAGGAACTCTTAGCATGGAAACAGGTCTCTTTGTTACTTGAATTGACTGTGTAGACTAAATTTTAGCTACTGTTAACTAAGTGGTTAAAATTATTTAACTTGGTGCAAGATAGATCTTAAAAATAATTTTCTCTTTCAAGTTATAGCTGAGTGTGGAAGTGAAGATACATATGTGTTTTATCCTCCTCCAATTATTCATCTCCCCTCCCAAAGCTATATGGTTCTAAAGACATATGCATAGTACTGTGGTAGTTATTTTGGAGGGGAAAGTGAGAATTGTTAAACTTGGGGTTTAACATCTCATTTTTTAAATTGTGCATTGTCTAAAGTCTAAGTGGGTCAACTTACTTTTAGAACTGAAAAATCCTAGTTATCATTGAAAATACATATGTATGTCATATACATACAACCAAACATGTATAAAATGTGTATATATGAAGGGGGAGAGGGGTTTCTTTTTTTTTTTCCTTTGGTAATGAGGCCAAAGGTCTTCTTTGTTTTATAATGTGTATTGTAGGAACTATGAACCTGAACAATATTGTTTAAGTTCTCTAAGACTGCGTGGGTAAACATAATTGGGATTAAAATACTGACATGCTCACATTTAGTAAAGAGATAAGAACAATTCATTGGGAGCTATTCGGTCTCACTGGTAATCACATAATTGAACAGGGTTTTTAGAGGATATTTGAAGCTATTGTTGTCTGTTGTGCAATTACATAATTAGGATCTCTGTAATAAAATCTTTTCTAAACACACGTGGGTTAGTACTAAGGAAATTTAGGGCTGTTATATTTTTACTTTTAATACTTTAAATTTTAAGGCAGAATTATATAACAACATTTAAGCATTATTTTACCAAGATACTTAAAATGAAAATAATTGGATTACTTTAAAACTAGGAAGAAAAAAAACACCAAAAAAATCCTTTAGACATATATTCAGCTTTCAAAAATGCTAATTAAAACTGCTTCATTTGTGATCTTCAACTCAAGACCTCTCAAATCTCTAGACTGTTTACTTCTGGAGACCAGGGGCCGTGTATTTCTTTGGAGTGGCTTGTTTCTTTCCTGCTTCCCATAAATTACTGATGCATTTTTGGACATTCACACGGATGCACGTAAACAGAAGTCAGAGCACTCTTCCCAGCACTTCCACGACAGAGCTCTGCAGTGAGAACGTGGCGGGAACTCTTCTCCCAAGGAAGCAAACGTGGTCCGACGAAGTTGAGCGCAGCAACCAGGCGGGAAGTAGCGGAGACGCATCTCTAACCTTTGGTGTCGTTCCTGGTTTCCAGACTCTCCGCACGGCTGCACGCGCACGGAGAAGCGCCAGCCCCGGCCGCAGCCACGCACCGCGGAGCACAAAGGCGCGCAGAGCTGGGAGCCCCGGGCGGGCGGGCGCGCGCGGCCCCACCCGGCCACACAAAGCCGCGCTCCCTCGGGCCCCGTCGCGCCACCCGCCACCAGCCACCCGCCACCCGCCACCCGCCACCCGCGAGGGGCGCCCGCGCCGCGCGGCCCGCCAGCCCCCTCCCCCCGCCGAGCCGCTCCCGCCCCGGCCGCGGCGCCCTGATGAATATGCATCCCGCGCGCCCGCCCTCGCTCCTCCTTTCGCTTTCCTTCCCGCCGCCAGGCGGAAGCGAAGAGCCGCGCTTCCCGCGCGCCCGGGGCGGGGCGGGGCAGGCGGCAGGGGCTGCGCGGGAGGAAGAGAAAGCCTGCGAGGCGGCGGCGCTGGCCGGGCCGGGGTGGCCTGGGCGCGCGGGGATTCGCGGCTGGGTGGTGGCTCCTGGGCTGCCCCGCCGCTGGCCAGGCCAATCCCAGGGCGGGGAAGAAGGGAAGGCGCGACCCCGCCGTCCTGGCGGCTGCATCTGCCCGGCGCAGCCCCCACCCCCGAGCTGCTCCGCTAAAGCAACAATAAAACCCACCACGCGCGCGCGCATACACACACACAGGCACACGCAGGCACAGGCACACACACGCACGCTCACTGTCTGGACGGCGTTCAAATCCACCACGAGAAACAGGCTTCTGCACGTGAGAGGAAGGAAAACTGGATATCCAGACGGAGGGGCTGCCTGCTTTTAGACTTGACTTTGACCTCCTGTTCTTCTTGGGCCAAGAATTCTGGCAGTGCAGAAATAATAATTCTAAACAATATAGGACTACTCTCGGATCGCTTAAAAAACACAAAAAGAGACACCAAAACAGCCCTTGCGAAAAATCCACAAATCTGTACCTGAGACACGTGAAGTCAGCGGCCCTGAGTTGTTAACAGACTCAAGATCTCTTTTTATTTAGGGCCATACAGTGCAATGGTATGTGGCTTTGAAATGATGGGTTTAATTGCTTGTCTGTTTGTCCTTTGCACCCTTTTCAGTCCCGGGGATAGATTTTATTTCCTGTTCGTGCGTTGTAAAGTGACTGTTTTACCCCTTTCCGAAGTGTCATTTCTGCTTTACAGGTTGAGCCATGGTGCTGGATTTCCAGAACTAATGCAAACATATATTTTTAAGCATTGGCAACGTTAGTACATGTGACACACTTTTATGGCGGGAATCAGCGAATAACTTTGTGAATCCCAACACTGTGCAATCTAGCATTTTTCCTGCTTGACTCCTTACTTTTTCCCATCCCCTCAATGTTGGAAAAAATTACAATCCAAATAATACTTTAGTTGCACCTTGTAGCTCATTCCCTTTCTGGAAGCATTCTTTTTCTTCACTTTAAAGTTCAGCTTTGTTGCATATTCGCACTTAAAAAATTATAGTTTAAAAGTGAGAATTACGGACTGGTATGTTGGCGTTTTAAGATGGGTGTTCATTCTAAAGTTTAGTTCCCTCACCCACCCATCCCCATTCCCTAAGTTGCCGCACTGAATCCTGAGCCCCCCTTCTTAAAAAAAGATTATGATGGATTTCTTCCAGCTCCTGTTAATACTTTTTATTCCCACCCTGCTACTCTAGAGTGTCCCCCCACCCCCAAGTCTGTGTGTGTGGGTCTGTGTGTCTGCCTTTTCCCTTGTCCTCTTTTCGCCAGTACGTCTGGGACACATTTTAATGCACAATATCCCATCCATTAAGTTGTGGTTGAATGCAGAGTGTGTGAGGAGTTGGCAGCTTTCAGGTTGAAGGGGGCGGGGAAGCCAGTTTCGACTTTGACACAAGATGCCGAAGCGGCGTGATTGGAATTATTATTAGGGCTGTGAACATGGCCATCTTCTTCTCCAGGTTGCAAGGACTGCCATTGAACTTGAGGACAGACAAGATCTCCACCCCGCACCCCCCCAAGTACAGTAGCTGGCAGGGAAAAGGCGCCAAAATACACAAGATTAACTCTGACTTTCTTTGAACAGATCCTATAGCACCATCCTTGTAACTTTAACTTCCAACAGGCGGGAAAAAGTTAACTTTTGAACCCATACTTGAACAGACATTTAAATCAGTCCGAAAGTGGAGTAAGTCCAGAAAATGGTACATGCATGCTTATGTGCTTAGAAAAGAATGCACGTATAAATAAGCAGGGTGCATGTGTGTAGGGGACTGAGGCATTCAAGATTTAATCAAAATCACAGTTAGTGTGACTTTCCAGGGCATTACTCTATGGGGAGAGCACTGTGAGGCCCAGAAGCTGACCTTTAAGCAGCCTAAGTAAAAACTGCAAAGAGTTGTGAAACACAAAACGTTGTGGTTTCCAGTTTTACATTTGAGGTTTAATGTTTTCATTTAATGGTATGAGAGATGGAGAAAGCTCCAGCGCTGAAAAGTCCCTATTAAATCATATGTGGGCAGAGGTCAAGCACTCTAACTCACTGATACAATATAATGCAGATCCCTGCCTAGTGATGGGAGCACAGGAAAAAGTGCTTGAGCAATAAAAGTATTAGAACAGTAATTATCGTCCGTGGTTGAGACTGCATTCTTGTGCACTGGGAAAAGGTTTTTACTGGCCCTGATGAATTTTAAAGCTGAGTATTGTTGAAAGCTATTTTAATAGGAAATTGATTAGCTGAGTGTTTCATACAATAAATGGTGACAGATTCATTGTTTGATGTCCAAAATAAATTCCTTTTATTCTTTAACAGACATAGGCATCCATTTAATTTTAATATGGTCAGACATAGCAGCAGCATAATTTTGAGTGAATGTGATATCACAAACATCTGCAACTTTGTTTTTGGAGTTTGTGGCATCACACAATTTGACATTATTGCTTTGAAATTTATTAGCTTGTTGTACTGTTAAAGTGTTTCAGATACATTCAGAGATAAGTTTACTGAACATGTATTTTGTTTAGGCCAAACTGTGCTTTTTCTTTGTAATTGTGCAGTTGTTTCTTAAATTTTAATGAAAAGTCACAATTCTTTTATTATACTGTATACTGTTCTTATTTTGAGATAGAATAGCCGTTTTCAAATAACGATTAGAGAAAGGGGGGCAGAAAGTTTAAGCTGGTCTACAGTGTACTTTTTATACTAAGTACAGAATATGGGGACCACTTGGCCATTTTGGACAGAGCTTTCTAAATGTCTCTTTAAAACTGATCATTTTCACATGTCACAAAGCATGTGTGAATGGGCAACAAAATCCATTTTACATACAGAGATAAGATGGTGCGTAGTTTTAAAGGTTAGCTATTTTGAAAAGGGCAATACTATAACTACAACTCTCTCAACATCAGCAGAGAACACACTGCATGTGAGAGTGTATGAAACCTTTGTAGTACTGTGAATGAAGTCAGGCAGCTTATTACTGTGATTTTCAAAGTTTAAATCATGCAAAAGTTACAGGCCAGCTGCTGACTTTGTAATTAGGGAGCAAATGTCTTCCAAAATTGGGGATCTTTGTCAATGAACCAGATTTATCCCTGTAGAGAAGTGAAAAATGACTGACCTTCATGGAGGAATCTGGCCCTGCTGGTGTTCAGATTCAAGAGTTGCTGCTTGTAAATGTAGACAGACACACTTAGTGGGGTTTGTGAAAAAATACTGGAGTATAGGCATTTCTGCAGTGACATTATTAACGGCGTCATTTCTCTCATTTGGTTTTGTTGTCGGGGGAGACCAAACAGCTCCCAGAGGAGGGAAAGAAGTCCAAGGTTATTTATTCATTTCAGTGAAAGGTAAAGGGCTGGCAAGGGGGGTGGGGGAACTAACTGGCTGTGAATTCTCCAGTGGGGAAACACTACTACCCTAATTTGACAGTAGTAGTTTTAAGGGCTCAGAGAGCTGAGTATGGTTTTGCAATTTCCAGCAAGTTCAGGCAATTTCAGTACTTGTTGGTTGTTTATATATGGATTTTTGAGTGGATTTTGGTGTGGCTGTATATGTATATAAATTTGTGTTTTCCGGGCTACATATATGATTTTTTTTTCTTTTTTGGTGGTTCACGTGGATGAAAGCTCCCTGGGTAGAGTGTAGTGGATACTTGCAATTTTGTAGGCCTGTTTCCTGGGGTCAGGAGGTCATCTGTCTCTTTTGTATTTAGTTTTTAAATATTGATATTGGCGATGCAGCCAGGGTGTGTGAAATTAAGCCTCCCTGTAAATCACATGCAAGAGCTAAAAAATAAAAAAGGCATCAGATGTATTGAACGCTACAACTTTTTTTTTAAGCTCCAAGAAACCTTGTGTGAAATTGCCCAGGTTTTGCAACCTGTCCCTGCAGTTTCTTTGAAAAGGGTGAAAGAAAAGCAATATTAGGAGATACTTGAGATATCAAACTCCTCCCTAAAGGTCAGTGAAAGACTCAAACTGGGTAACAATGTTTATTTTTAAATACAATTGGGTTTTGAAAAATTCAGTCACCTGGAGCACTGCACTGTTTTTAGAACTAAAAAACAAAAAAACAAAAAAACTTTTTTGTCAGAAAAGAAACTTTCCCCCTTATAAGGTGGCAGGGAATAGGTGAACTAGGAAAGTCATCGGGAATACTGACATATCAGATTTTCCAGTTGCTGAGGGACCCATTCACTTCCTTCCATCTCCTCAGCCAGGTTTGGGGGTGAATATAAGTGGCCTGTTACACCACTTCTTTATCCCTTTCCATCTGATAGGAGGCAGAAAGAGTTTCAAAAAGGTAACTACCACAGTCTGAGTGCTTGGCCCATTTTGACAGTATCAGAAACTTCTCAGATACTTTAAAACCACTCTTAGTACCATAGCAGTTGCATGCTGGAAGGAAGGAAAAATGAATAAAATACATGTTCTTTCCTAGTTCCTTTACTCTTTAGAATTCAAAAGATTATTATTTCTCAAATCAAAGGTGCCTGATAGGAATTTAGAGAAAGCAAGAGTAGCCAGATGTTCCATGTACCCAAATTCACCAACCCCTAAATTACAGAAGACTAGAGTTCTTCCTGGGGAGACATACAGTGACATTGGCATTGGCTGGACAAGACAGTGCTGGGGTGGGGGTGTCAGCCATACAGACTTGGGCTCCCAGGCCTAGGGGTCACAGCCATATATACTGAGCACTGCGAAGGGGTCCTTTCCAGGAGGTCTCTGCCCATTCTTCACTCCTTTTTGGTTTTCCTCGTCTCACTACTACTCCTTCATTTTTCTTTTCCTTGGAAACAAATGAAAACCCCAAATTGCCAAGTATCTTCCATGGTCAACAAAGTGTACCCAGTCATAGGACTGTACAACCTTGGGGCACCTCAAGGAGATCTGAACCCCTAAGGGATGGGCCTTAGAGGCCCCAGGAGCCTTCACTTCTCTGGGGTCTTACCTGGGTCTGACGCTGCTTCTTTGCCCCTGGTGTTGCTTGCAGCTTTTGTGAATTCTTCTGTGTAATGGTTGTCAATTTCTCTCTCTCTCTCTCTTTTTTTCTCTTTTAAGCTTGTGAGAAACTTTTGGATGCAACCTAGTTTTGTTGGCAAAAGGAAATGGTTTCTGTAGGGAAAGGAAAGTAATAAGGAGAGGAGGGGTAGCACTGTCTGGAGACACTTGCCCATAGCTCAGCACTGGGCCTCTTTTGCCAGGGGACGACGACGGCTGGTTCTGGGCTCTGGCTGAAAAGAGTGCTTTCTGGGTGCCAGGATTTCATTGGGGGCAGTGTGGTGGGGAGGGAGAGAAAGAGGAGGGGAGAGAGAAAGACAGAGAGAGAGAGAGAGAGAGAGAGAGAGAGAGAGAGAGAGAGAGAGAGAGAAACAGGGAGAGGGAGACTGAATTTTTAAAGAGACCCCGAAATAATGGCTTCTGTAAGAGTCCAGGCATTCAAAGAGGTGTGTTCAAGGACATGACTGCATTCGTGCCAAGAGGAATGTCTTTTATGGTAAATTAACTCCAGTTAAATTGAATATTTGTTCAAAGGGAAACTCCAGTAGTTAAAGCTAGTATTATCAGTAGAGCGTCCCCGCAACCCTCCCCACAGACTCCGGTGAGCGAGAAAAGGGATGCAGCCTTATGTGCAATACAAAGTGATGCTTTGGGGTTGCTCGCGTTTTTTAATCTCAGATGAGGTTGCCTAAATTTTATGAGAAAGCAATGAGTATTTATTTGGATTAACCCCAACTATCACCTCGTTTCTTTCATCTCTAAAGACTGTCAACTTTATCCCAGCTTTTCAAAACGGCGAAATGACCGGCACAAAGGAAATGAAGGCGGTCAGGACTCGGAGCAGAGCTGGGGTGGGGTGGGGAGCAGCGGGAGGCAGCTCCGCCAGCCGCGCTCCTGGGGGTTAACTCGCCGGCGTGTGTGCAGCCCCTCCGACTTTACCTGTCCCGCAGCCCCGCGGCCCCCCTCCCGGCCCTTGCCACTCCCCGCCCCCAGCGCCTTTCTTTCTTGGGCTCTCGGTTTACGGGGGCTGCAGCTGGTAGACTTGGCAAGCTCGCCTCATTAAGAGGGCTTTTTGAAAACGGACTGTGTTTGAGCATTTCCCTAATGAGGACAGGACGGGGTTAAAAAGTGACCATTTCATGGTTGACTTGAACCTGCCTACTTTTCTTGATGTGTCGCTGTGAAATGCTTGATGTGGATAACTCCCACTTCGTGTAGGAAAAAAGTCACTGGTTCCTTCAGGTCCGCTGGGGGAGAGCGGGGGCGGAACAGGCGGGAGGAGAAAGTTGAGGGAAAAAATTGAGAGTGGAAAGAGAATTCCGCGGCGAGCCCCGAAACCCCCCGACTGCACCGCCAGCGACGGGGGCGGCCGCGGCCCGAGGCTGGGACAGCTCGGGCCCCCTCCCGCCCGGCTGCCTCCGGCTAGGTAGACCGGGGGCTCCTGGCACTCACTTTTCCTTTCTCCATTGTCTGGGCAGCCTTTGATTCCACCACTTCCCCACCCACTCCCGGCGAAAAACCGGAATTTGGGGGGCGGTGTGAGAAAGGGCGCGGGGCGCACCGCCTCTCTCAGAGCCCCCGAGTCAAGTTCATTCACTCGGGCGCGGGGCGCGCGGCGCCTGGGGAGGCTGCGGCGGGCGGCACAGGCACTCGGGACGCGCAGCCGGGCCCCGCCCTGCCCTGCCCGCGCCCGGCCGAAGGGAGCCGCTCTCCGCCGGCGCCCCTGGCCCCGGGGGGTGGGGATTGGGAGCGAGCCAGCCAGGCTGCAGGAGACAAGCGGGGCGCAGAAAGGAGCAGGAGGAGGAGTGGGAGGAGGGAGCGGGAGTTGCAGCGGCTCCTCGGGTCCTCCCGCTCTGAGCCAGGCCAAGTGTGCGGAGCACCCCGGGAGGGCGGCGGACCGTGGCGCAGCGCGGAGTACCCGCACCCCTCTTCGGGCGCGCGCGCGCTCGCGGAGTTCGTGCTGCGCCCCAACTACTTGAGCACAAGTTCGCCGAGGTCCCCGCCGGGGCGGTCTCCCCCGCTCCTCCTCCGCCCCGCAGCCTCGGGCTCGCGGGCCGCGCCCGCTCTCGGTGCGAGTGTCGGCGCTGCAGCCCCGGGCGGCCTGGGTGTGAGGGAATTTTCCACTCCTTTCCTTCCCGGGCTCAGACCGGTTTAGTGCTTCGGAGGTTCCCGAGGCTGAAAAAGTCCGAAGCGCCACCGAAATCCCTCTCTCCGAGGGGGCGGGTTTTCGGGGGTGTGTGTGTGGTGTGAAAAGGGTGCGGAAAGAAGAGCTATTTTGGGGGGGCAAGTCCAGTTACTGTTGCTCCGGCGTGATACCTTTAACAAATGAGAGGGGGAGCGGGGGGAAGCAGGAGGCAGGAGAGAGCGAGCGAGAGAGAGAGCGAGCAGAGGGAGCGGAGCTGGAGGAGGAGGAGGAGGAGGAGGAGGAAGG
>RJWM01012951.1:0-54871 GCA_004363535.1 Dasyprocta punctata | reverse complement strand
GGGGTGCAGCCAGGGCTCAGGGCTCAGAATCCGCGGGTCTTTTATCCGTAAAGGGAAGATGTCGTCACCAACCTTGCCAAGCTGCTGAGAGGAGGGGCGAGCAGGTAGCTGAGTGCCAAGCTGGAAGCCTAGCAGGGCAGATGTTCACCAATAGCAGCTGTGAACCCGTAACGCGTTAAGGAAGTATCATGTGCGCTGCATGGCAAGATGGTATGAATCCTGCAATGCCTTTCTCACAGTTTCAAGAGCATCCCATATCTTTTTCTTCTTAATCAACTAATGTGCTTGATTCTATGGATCCATTATTGAATAGTACTGCCATTCAGAGAATAAAATTTTAAAAAACAACAAATTATTTCCTCCTTCTGTGACTCATTACCTAAAGATAGCCAAGTTTGCTAATAACTTATTTGGGGGTTTTTGTAATTGAAGTTTACAAATGAAATTATTTTCTTTTTGTTTCATTTACTTTGAGTTTATACTGTTGGGCTTTAAAATATTTCCTTTTTTTTTTTTTTAAACACAGCTCTCCTATGTTGCCCAAGTGTTTTAAATCCCTGGGCTGAAGCAATTTTCCTGCCTCAACCTCTCCAGTAGCTGCAATGAAAGTTGTTCACCAATGCCAGTGTTTATTTCTATATTTTACTATATTTAGAAAAAAGCATTTAAATATCATAAATACCGTGAGTTCCATGAGAGGTGGATGGGACCTGCCTATTTTATATGGTTCTTTTCATTGTTAAGCAAACACACTTTTTAAAGAATTTAAAGGAAGCTGAATAAGTAACTTAAAGTCTTTCCATGGTCCCAGTTCTACCTTAAAGAAAGTAAAGAAATGAGAGAACAGCATAGCAAGTGTCAACATTATAAGGTGATAAAGAAAGCAAATGGGAATTGCCAAATAGTAATTAAAGATGGTTCTGAAAATACATGAGAGAGACACACGCAGGACCTTGAGGGAAGTTCAGCTCAGACATAAAAAAAATTTTGTTTATGCAACAGCCCTATCTGTGTAGATGGGTGAACTGAATCACCACGGTATCAACCCCGTGTCCCATTACAAGAGAATAAACAATAGATTTATTCTGCTTCTAAGGATCTTTATCACACATCCCTCAGGTCTTTACAGTGTTGTCTCAACGGGACACAGCACCACTTGCTGAGTTCCAGCAAATGCACCTGCAGCAGCCTAGGGTTATTAAGCACAAGACCAGGTCAGGCCAGGAGATAAACATCTGAACCTACAGCTCAAGGCCATGGCCTCCTGCACCACAGCAGCCTGGAGTTACTGAGCAGGAGACCCGGCCAGGACAGGAGATAAACATCTGAACCTACAGCTCAAGGCCATGGCCTCCTGCACCATAGCAGCAAGTTCAACCCTTGCTTCCATTGAGGGCGAAAGTTGACTTTCTATTCAGAAGAGGAAAGGCAGCATTTTCTGAGTTCTCCAGCTTATTCCCGTGGTCTCTACATAGCAAGAAACTTGAAACAAAGCCAACGTTTTCATGCAGCTGGGAAAGGTTTTGGAGACTGATTACTACATATCTGAACGTAATGTGGAAAGTGCACAGCTCTTCATGTTAACGCTTTTAGAAGAGATGCTCTTCTCTGTTTTTATTCTGTTACATTTAAAGACATTTTCTGATTACTTTTCTACTACTTCACTCTCAAAAATGTCATCTCTGCTGCCCTGAAATCTTAAAAAGGAAATTCTAATTGAATGTTTAACCTGATGCGGTTTACACAAAGAAAATCCCAGCTTCTCTGCACTGAAAGAGACTTTGTAAACTATTATTAGAAGACCATGTAGCTTCTCTGCATTCAGAATACCGGCTGAAATCTTTGGCATACCCAGCATCAAATAATAAGATTTGATTCTCTTTCTGTATGTACACCAAGTTCTTTCAACAGAAATCAAAGTGCTGACCTAAAAACAGGTTGACTGTTGAAATAATCATTGGCAAGCATCAGCCAAAACAATATACATTTAGATTTGTAAGATTACTTCTATATTTTACACACAAAATTGAGAGAAATTAGGGGCCCATACTTATCTGTTGAAGAGTTTCAAGAAACATGACAGACATTATTATATACGCATACACATATATGTAGATTCGTGTCAAATATGCTATGCTCTAGGGCTTAAGAGGTTTTAATGTAGCCAGGCGTGGTGGCGCATGCCTTTAATCCCAGCACTCGGGAGGCTGAGGTAGGTGGAGCGTTGTGGGTTCGAGGCCGGCTTGGGCTACAATGCGAGCGCAAGGCCGGCCTGAGCTACATAGTGCGACCCTGCCTCAAAAAACCAGGGCCGCGAGTTTGGCTCAGTGCCTTAAGCGCCTGCCCTGGCAGGCGCGAGGCTGTGGGTTCAATCCCCGGTGCCGCAAAAAAAAAAAAAAAGAGGTCTTAATGTAGTTATTTGACATACGAGCCATATCAAATAGATTAGAATTTTCCCTCATAAAACTAACCTTTCCTGATCCCTGGAACAGTTACATAAAGAGGAAGAATATATACTAAAGTATGGGGATACAGAGCTGCCTATCAAAGAGGACAAGAAAAGGTGGAACGTCCAGGGACACAAAACGGAGAGTAAGGCGCTCTGGAATCCGTATGCCCTCTTGTGCACCACTCAGCAAGTCATACAGGAAAGCTGAACTGACACGATTCTGAACCCTGGAAAACGTGTTTTTTCAGCGAAAATAAATCTGAGATATGTCTGTAGCATCCCTTTCTTTGTTAACAGCTCATTTTTTCAAGTGTGATTTCCTTTTATAAAATAGAAGGAATAAGAAATGTCTCACTTCATAGAATATAGGACATTTAATCCAAGTTAGTAATCAGAAGAAAGATATGGAGTCATTTCCAAATGCTGAAAAGGTAGCAAAAGAAAAATGAGCTCTCATTTATCTCTAATGAAGCTTTCAAGGAAATCTATTGATACATATATAAGTGATTTCTGAGTTTCAAAATATTTTCCCAACTTGGTAAATCAAAATATTGCTCTATGTGATCCCCCACATTGTACTTCAATTTTGATTTCAATCAAAGAAACTGGAAGTTAGTGAGCCATAAAGAGTGTCAGCAATACAGAATTAGCTGGTAACATGATATTTTAAGTTCTTCTGAGGAAATCTGTGACTACTCAGTCCTAGGCCAAAAGATGTAGTTGAAAGAATTTTATCAACAATTCATTATTAAGATGAAGATCACTGATATATTCCCAAAAACATTCCTCGTACAAAAAAAAAAATTCCTCTGGGAAATGAGACCTTTCTTTGCTCTGACTCAACTGTCAGCAACAGTACTGGGGTTACCATTTCTGTTGCATTTTAAGATCTACCCAGTTGAGCCACAACTTTACTACAATGTTTAAATGCTATTCTCGTGTATATTACAATACAAATTATACCAAAAAGAAAATATGCTTACATGTGTTGTTATTTAGCAGAAACAAGCAATTTTTAGTTTTACAAGTACAGAGCTTGCAAAAACTGTGCTAATGTTGTAAAGGTGAATCTTAAATAGTGAAACCGACTATACTCAATATTTCACAAATATATTGTGTACATGAAAGTTATTTGGGATGTAGGACTTTTTTTTTTTCTGCAATCTGGCAAACTTGGATTCTAGACTTTGGTTCTGTCTCCAAGACTGTCATTTCTCATTCATGAAACAAGAATAAATGAAACTTCTCTTAGAGCAATTAGGAAAAAGAGATAAAAACTCCAGCACTTTTTCACAGTAACTAGACAAAACTCGGTACTTAAAAATTTTCAGCTAATGCTCTTAATTGTAGGTGACTACAACACTAAGGTACTGACGCTATTTTTCTTCTTGTCAACAAAAAGGCTGTAGGTAGACATGAGTCTCCTATCTGAAGATCTCCTCAGAGAATATCTGCTTTATTCAAATCCAGTCAAAGTTCAGTGGGAATGTGGAAGAGTTTTCCTAGAGTGGTATGCATCTTTCTTTACATTTGAAAATAGGAAACACAGTATTTGACACAGTATTTGAAATCTCAGTCTCCAAATTATTTTCAGATAGCTTCACTAACCAGGGAAATAAGTTATTCATAAACTAATATTCTCAGTGCTTGTAGCTCTACTTTTTATCAGGTCTATAATAATAAGATAAATTTAATAAAGTTAGCATAAATTATGCTGTGACTCTGATACCATTTATTACCTCCCTATTAATTAAAATGGCAGTTACCAACACAAGAATAACTTAAATGAATTCAATAAAGTCACTAACAGAATGAAAGGCAGGTGTGTCTGTGTGTGTGTGTGTGTGTGTGTGTGTGTATGCGCATCTGTGTGCATGCACATGTGTATGTGTAAACATGTTTCCAATAAAACACCTGACCTGGTTTCATTTTTATTGATGGCACTGTAATTCAAAAGACTGTGCAGAATACAAAAAAATAATTACAAGGTAAACATGTTGCACCATCACCAGTTCACACAGAAAAACAACACCAGGAGAAATGACATCTACCCACACATCTCAGTAAGGACAGTGCTCAGAAGAAACTGTGGGCATTGAAAGTTAAGGACCTGGGAAAAGAGAGACGAGGAGGACCTTTAATTCTATTGTTATTAACAATAATATTTTTGAACACATAACTTTGCATTTTAGCCATATACAGATACCAAATTTGTGTAGCAAAATAATGAATATCATAAATCTTCTACAACTCAGTGCTGAAGAATTTTAGAACATGATTTAAATAAGTCCATTCAGCCATCGCCACACAAATTTTCTCAAGTAATTTACAAACTAAACATAGAAGATTAGTCAGTAAAGGTAGTACACTACAGCTTAAATGTTATATTTATGTGTATATGTATGTGTATGTGCTTATGCATTTAAATGTGTATATATATGTATATATATGTGCAATTTAACACTTATCTATAGTCACAATAGAAAAAAATACAGAAAATCCACACACTGTGCCCTTAAGAAATGGTTCACCCTTCAGGCCTCCTACATTATAGTTTATGAAATATACCATAAGTCACATTTGCAAAATGGTAAGAGTACACTTTCACCTAAAAATTTGTTTTTAAATGTCAGTTTTGAAGAAGATGTACTGAACAAAGGAATATTTGTCACAAATCACATATTTACATCCAAAATCTTATCTAGATAATTATATAAAGTTTACTCTAATTTTTAAAAAATATACAATATTTGGAAAAATAGTAATTTGTTTTTCTCTTTGCTGAGCTCATAAATATTAGGAAATGCAGGAAATACATAAAATCAAATACAAAAAATGTTTAATTCTCACATTCTGTGGGAATCAGGTGGTCAGGTACCTGGAATTGAAAGCCGTCAGCTGATTCTCTATGAATAAACCAGTGTTTGACATGGGTTCTCTTTCTCTACCAGCTTATTTTCCATGTGTAATAATTCAGAAAAAATGACTGGAAGGCAGCATGCGCTTCCACTCTTAATGATTAGGCACACCATGGATGTTTCCATTAAACGTGACAAACTCCATTTACAAAGGGAGCTTCATCAGACTCGCAGGAGTTCCACTGACACCCAACCTCACCCCGTGCTGAACTTTAACTCTTTTTTTCCCCAGAAGACCAGAATTAAGTTACAGAAAAACACTTTCCCACTATTTAAGATGTTAAATGGCAACAGTTCCAGGAGCCACCCCACAAAACTTTATTCAAAGGATACAAAATGCACAGTGATTCTCCTGGCAGGTTAACACTGGGTTCACAAAAAGGAAAACCGCTTCCTTTAGATGAGTTACTGTTAATAAAATACCACAGTTACAGGTCACCGTTTAGACATCTTTGTACACATATGCAACATTCTCTCCTGACATTTCACATAGATGATAACGCAAAATGCAAACGTCAGTACACAGCAGCCTTGATGAAATCTGAGTCTAAAGGAAAAGTGCCCGAATAACACCATTTATATCAACTTGTCCGCTGTGCTTAGATAATTTCCAATAATGAACTCTAAAACCTGAATTGGAAAACTATATATACAAACTTGGATTTCAAATGTAGGAATAGAGATCATATCAAAAGACATAAACACAAGAAGGAAGCTGGAAGGGAGAAAAGGAAGACAAGCAGGAAGGCGGGAAGAAAGAAGAGACCGGCAGCTCTGGTTTTCATCAGGAGGTCAGACTGTGGCAGGAGCCCGCGGAGGGATTTATGTGTTGGGGAAAAAAATTATCATTTTTTAAGGTACTGGAGATAAAATCCACCACTAAGCTACCACTGCAGTCTTCTTTTTAAAATAGTCTGTTTTTTTATTTCAACACAGGGTTTTACTAAGTTTTTAAATCACGGTGAAAACTACACCAGACATCGGGATGCAGAGGCTAGATCCAAGAGGCGCTGGATATCTGCATGGCTTTGGTGTCTCATCACAGACTCGCTAGGTGCAAGGGAAGTAAACAAAGTATTAATTATAAAACAACAATCACTTTTATTCAAAACAAATGGGGAATGATGCAACTGTTCTTTAAAAGTGTCACTCATCAAAGACAAAGACATGCTCTAGAAACTATCCAGACAAAGAAGGCTAGACACACAATGTGTCAACGGCACGCTGATCCTAAATCAGATAGCGCACTAGACAGAGGGACTGCAGGAAACACACAGACAGGGCCTGTCATTGCACAGTTCTACTCAGAATGGTACACTGAAGCATCGTACCAAAGTTAAATTACTGAATTTGACAATTAAAATGAAATTATGTAAAAGAATATGCCCACTCTAGAGTAATATTCACTGAGCTACTCCGAGCTGAGGTAAAAAATTATGACACAAGAAACTTATCCTCAATTGCTTCATAAGAATAATTATGTTAAAGTATATGAATGGAGATAAAAGGTGTGCTGATATTCTTCGTGCTGTTATTACTTTCACAATTTCCCTGTGAGTTTTACTCATTGTATCTTTTTATCTGTCCCAAAAGTTCATAAAGGAAATTAAACTGACTTTACAATTTTTGACAGCACATTTGATTATTTAAAAGAATGAAAAATAAATTTCATAAATATCTTTCCTTTCTCAATATATTCAAATTCTTAAAAATACAACTCAAATGAAGAATTCCTTACAGAATTTTCCAGTTACTCTTCACCTGGCCAGTGAATCAATGGTTTGAATTTGAATCAGACACATCCTTAAAATGTTACATAAAAGTTACAAAGCAAAAAAAAAGTATATAAAATATGATCATGACTATGAAAAAACCCAAATTATATCCAAAATGATAGAATGGCATAAACACATCATCAGTAATCACCTCAAAATATTTTGCTTAGTTTTTCATGGCTTTTCTTCCAAAAATATATTGTAAAGAAAATATTTAAGTGTACACTGTTTAAAAAAAAAAAGAGGATGGCTTCAAATCTACTTTGTTTTTCTTGAGATAGAGTCTCACTATGCATGTCAGGCTGGCCTCGAGTTCACTTTATAGCCCAGGCTGGTCTCGAACTCACAACAATCCTCCTGCCTCAGCCTCCCAAGTGCTGGGATTACAGGTGTGCACCACCACGGCCAGCTCACAGCTATTGTTTTCTTAAGGCATGTGAATTTTCATTACATGATTTTTGAGACCAATTACTTTGAACACTATTATTTTGGAGTTGTAGTTGGCACACAGTACTGCTGTCAAATATGAAAACAGTCTTCCCATTCCAATTCGGAAATTTTGTTTTATATATATTAACTTACGTGTGAACTATATGTAATTCATTGATACTAACATAAACTCCTGGCTTATTCACTGGGCCTCTCTCTACCCAGCTCTCTCCTGAGGAAAGCTGACTGAGCCAAAACTAGGCCAAACAGATGGTCCTCTGGGGTTTTTATATTTGGGATGAGGAAAATCAGTACGGAAGTCACTCAATCACTCTTTCTCTACACACACACCTTCCTCCTTCCCTTTCTCTTTGCTAAAACTGGAAGATTTGCAACTTGAAAGTCGTTTAACATTCAGGTTCCCTTTCCCATGAAACACCTATCTATCATATGAATGCATAAAATGCACACGCAGAGGAGGAAGGAGAGGAGGAGAGAAACCTTTGGAATACGTTTATAATAATTTTTACAATAAACTATTTTATAATAATTATACTAGCAGCCTGTCTCCCTGGAGTCTATTTTCTCCTGTCCCTGAGACCCAAGTACCTCCCGACTCGCCTAAATGAGCCCAAGGCCTGAAACGATGACTGATAATCTCCTGCAATTAGCAACACTGCTCTAAAATACTAAAACTTGACTCTTTCTGGTATGATTGCAGGGGGTTTTCTTCATCTCCTCACATAGTCCTGGGCACCAGCAGCCAGAGCTGTTCCTTTGCTTGGGGAATTCTATTAGCAGCCATGCACAATTGTGCACACAAGAATTCGAACTTTTAACAGAACTGGAATGACTGACTCAGAACATCACTACTGACAGAAACTCTCCACAACGCACGGAAGGCTGTAACAGGAAGAAACGTGGCATTTCTTCTTTGTAAAAGGTCGACAAAACAAATGTCCAATTTTCTGTAGAGTTTTTATCATGAATAGGTGCTGCACTTTGTCAAAGGCTTTTTCTGCATCCATTAAATAATCACATGATTTTATCCTTGGCTCTGTTAATATGATGTATTACATTTACGGATTTACGTATGTTGAACCAACCCTGCATCCCTGGGATGAATCCCACTTGATCATGGTGTACAATCTTTTTGATGATTTGCTGCAGTCTGTTTCCCAGTATCTTATTATTGAGGATTTTGTGTCAATGTTCATTAGGGAGATTGGCCCGTAATTCTCTTCCTTAGTTGGATCTTTCTCTAGTTTTGGAATTAGAGTAATGTTTGCTTCTAGGAATGAATTTGGGAGTATTGCTTCCCTTTCATTTGAGATATAGTGGAGTTAGATCTTCACAAAATTTCTTGTAGAATTCAGCAGTGAATCCATCAGGGTCTGGGCTTTTCTTTGTTGATAGGTTTTTAATTGTATCTTTAATTTCAATTATTGATATTGGGTTGTTTAGGATTTTTATATATTCTTGATTCACCTTTGGTAATTCATACGTATCTAGGAATCTGTCCATTTCTTCTGTATTTTCCGTCTTATTAGAATACAAGTTTTCAAAGCAGATATAAATAATTTTCTGGATTTCTATAGGGTCTGTTGTGATTTCACCCTTTTCATTCTTTATTGCATGGATTTGAGTCCTTTCTTTCCTTTTTTTGATAAGGTTGGCCATGGGTTAGTCAATTTTATTTAACCTTTCAAAGAACCAACTCTTCCATTCATTGAGTCTCTGTATTTTTTTTTTTTTTAGTCTCAGTGTGTTAATTTCTTCTCTGATTCTTATAATTGCCTCCCTCATACAAGCTTTTGGTTTAGCCTACTCTTCTTTTTCTAGAAGTTTGAGGTTCAACATTAAGTTGTTTATATGAGCTTGTTCTGTTTTCCTGATACGGGTATTTACTGCTACAAATTTCCTTCTTAAGACTGCTTTCATTGTGTCCCACAAGTTCTGGTTTGTTGTACTGTCACTGTGGTTCAACTGTAAAAACTGTCTAATTTCTTCTTTAATTTCATCTGTGACCCACTGATTGTTCAGTAGTGTGCTATTTAACTTACAGGTGTTGACGAAGTTCTTGTGGTTTCCTTTGGCATGGATTTCCAATTTCATTGCACTGTGATCTGATAGTATGCATGGGATAATTTCAATTCCTTTACATTTACTTAAGCATGTTCTGTGAACCAGTATATGGAGAATGTCCCATGCACAGCTGAAAAGAACATGTATTCTGATGTTATAGGGTGGAAGACCCTATAGACATCTACTAATTTAGGTCCATTTGCTCAAAAGTTTGATTTAGTTCTAATATTTCACTATTGATTTTTTTGTCTAGTTGATCTGTCTTTTTGTGACAGCATTGGGTATTGACGTCTCCCAATACAACTGTATTAAGGCTTCTTTGATTTTTCACATCCATTAATAATTGGTTTATATAACTGGGTACACTAATATTTGTTGCATATATATTTATGATTGTTATCTCTTCCTGTTTGATTGTTCCCTTTACCAAAATATAGTGACCTTCATCCTTTTTAATCAGTCTTGACTTAAAATTGACTTTATCTGCAAATAGAATAGCAACTCCTGCTTTTTTCTGAATTCCTATTGTATGGAGTATTGTTTTCCATTCTTTGACTTTCAGTCTATGGGTTTCTTTTTAAATTAAATGTGTTTCTTGTATACAGCATACTCTTGGATCTTGCTTCTTGATCCATTCTGCCAGTGTGTGTCTTTTAACTGGTGAATTGAGACCATTAACATTGATGGCTAAAACTGATATGTATTGACTTATCCTTATCATATTGTTTTCCTATTATTGGCTCCCTCTTTTATTTTTTTTCCTTTTTCACCTCCCTCTAATTGTTTGCCTTTCCTGGTAGATTCCTTCTATTAGGGTTCATGGAGCTGTAGTCCTTATTATCTCTTTCTAAAATGTCTTTCAGAACGTTTTGGAGTGCTGGCTTAGTGGTCGTGAATTTCCTCAGATGTTCTTTGTCATGGAAGCATTTTCTTTCTCTCTCTATTATGAAAGATAATTTTGAGGGATACATCAATCTAGGTTGAAAGTTGTTTTCCTTTAGAACTTGGAGTACTTCACTCCAAGCTCTCCTTGATTTGAGAGTTTGTGCAACAAATGTCCAAAAGCTATTGCATCATAACTTTGGTTTTGTAGTTCTGTTTCAGTTGCTGCTCATGAATCTCATGTGTACCACCAACTCAGGGAACGGAAAGCTTTGGATCCAAATACTATACAGTCCTGACACTTCCTCTAAGACGACGGACACATTTTGTGTCTTCTCCAAACTGTACCCATTCACTCATTCAACAAAGATTTGAACATTTACTACACCCCTAAGACTCTTCCAGGTACAGCGGATGAGGGACAAAGGGTGCTGTCATCACAGAATTTACAGTAAGACCAAATGGAGGTAGGCAATAAGGACACACAGAACTTAACACACCTAACTTAGTGATGCAGGTTTTCCATAAAAGAAAATACAATATTGGGAAAGAGAAGGACAAGGTAACTATTAGGCCGGTCATAAAAGGCCACTCAGAGTTGAAACAGGAATAATGAGATGGAAGGAGCCTTGCAAAGATCCGGGATGATGCTTTCTCAGAAAAGTAAACAACTACGACATCAGCGCCCAGCCCAGGAAGACGAGAGTGGCCATCAAAAGAGAAAGAACCCAGGCCTCCTGGAAGAAAATGAGTGCTGGGATGAAACTGATAGGAAATCAAGTCCTGAGAGCGACCAGATGAAGAGGGAGAAGCGGTTGCAAGGAAGACGCCACTTTTTGTCCCAACTACAAGAAGCAAAGTTCATGATGTAACTTCTGATGCCCTGAGCAGCAGATGAAGGAAGGGATTAAGGAGAGAGAATGATACTGTCACAAATTTCGCTTTCTGCCCCATGAGCTAGCTCTGGGCTGAGAGTCAAAATGTTACCCTGAGAGTCAAGGTACAGTAAACTCTTTGACGTTATATAAATGCAAATGTAGGCACTGCAGAAGGTAGCACTTTGTAACAGGAAAAACATAAATAGAAAATGTTCAACTCAAAAATGAATCATCTTTCAAGAGTTCCCTCACACATCTGTCAGAACATGGCTTTCCCATAGAAGCAATTAATGTAAGTTTCCCACAGTAGTCTGGAGAATTCTATTTTATCCCTAATGTGTTAATACTAGTTTTAGTTTTAAAATCAGAGGACCACGTGATATAAGAGAAAAGCAACTGCTGAATAACAGCCACCATTATTCTAAGCACTGATTAACGTAAGCCCACTGCACCACAATTAGGTAAACACTACTATTATTTCCGTCTTCTAGATAAAATACCAAGAAACAGCTGGAGCTGCCTAAGTCTACGGAAGTCATGTCTCCCCATGACATGGCCCAGGTGCTGGACATGGAGCCAGAGGACTTAACATTTGCCCTGCTGACCTCTGGTCTTACTCTGACTCCATCCTGATCCATGCCCCCATTCTTCTTGCTTGGAATGAGAATGTTTACCCTATACCACTGTATTTGGAAGTCTTTAAAATTCTTTTTTGATTTTTAGGGAGGCTCACACCTAAGAATTTGCCTTAAGCATCAGAGGAAGCTTTGAACTTGATCTTCGAGCAATCCTGAAACTGCTGAGACTCTGGCATCCTTAGAGATGGACTAAATGTATTTTGTATAATGACATGCACATAAACCTGTTTCGTCGGAAATGGAATATTATGGTTTAGACCTAAAGCACTGCCAAAATCTCATTTGCTTAGAGGTGGGGCTTTTACAAAGGACTGGTTCATGTGAGTGCTACAGGCATCAGCCGATTAATCCAGACGAGTTTGCAGCTGGGTGCAACCTATGCAGCTGTCTTGGGCTGACTCTTCACGCTTGCAGTTTTTCGCAGCAGAGTCTCTAGTTTCAAGCATCTCAGTCTTCCTGGAGTCTCCACTGTACCTCTGACTTTACTCTCATGGATTAATTCATCACCTTCTCAGGGGGTCTAGTCAGAGAATGTTATCCTGTGACACAGTTTTTCAAAGCCTCTGAAGCTTTCTTCTGAAATACGAGTGGAAGCCTCTCTGATACTATATCTCTTCCACTTTGTATGCTTGTAGAACCAGCATGGCAAGGATAATGCTACCATCTGCTGCCAGCTCAAGAGGTAGCTGGGCCCTCTTGGGCCATGGCTTCAGTGGCATTTGAGCGGCTGAACTCTGGGGTACTTTCCCTAGGTGGCCCTACTTGTGTGAGGTGCCTGGATCTCTCTTCTCAAAGTCAGGACTTTTACAGTTACCCTTTTACACCTTTGGGCCTGTGATGAGGGAGGTTTAATTCCTCAGATGCCCTCAAGCCATGTTTCCTATTTTCTTGATGTGAAGTATTCTTTAAAATTATTTTGTGATACTGAGGATTGAATCTAGGACCTCTAGACTCAGCTACATCACTAACCCCCCAACCTTTCTCTTAAAAATGTAAAACAAGGTCTTGCACTAAATTGCCAAATCTGGGTTCTTGCATCCATTCTCCTGTCTCAGCTTCCCAGTGTGTTGGTATTTAGCTTTGGCTGCTTTATAATGGCATAAATCTACTCAGCAGCCACATTATTACTGATCCCAACTTTACACTCTCTTTCTGGTCAGTCTACAAGTATTTCAAATCCTTTGGTTCTACTTTTTTTTTTTCCTGACTCCCACTGTAGATCTGGCTGAAAACAATAGCAGTAACCATGCGACAGCCTGAACACTGGGCTCCATCGAGATTTCCTCTGCCACATTCATTAGTCTACCACCTTCAAATCAGCCTCATGGAAAGTCTCAGAATGTGTGCTAAAAGAATACAAGTACTTTTAAGAATAAAATACTCATGAATCTGTAGTCCAGTTTCCACTACAGTCTTTGTTCCCAACTAAAACCAGATGCACCTGGCCTATATTATCTACATTTTTATCAACACTACTCATGGAAGCTCCCACCAGAATCACTCATAAAGCTCTGCTTACAACATTTTAGGGCTTCTCCTGTTTGCACCTCAAAACTTTCATCAAAAATCCTCCCACAAACCAGTTCCAAAGTCTTCTGAACCACCCAATCAAATAAGGTAAAAACAATAACCTTGCTCTTGGTACCAATTTTCTGTTCAGTTAATTTTCTATCACTGGAACAAAATGCCCAAAAACCACAAATTAAAGAAGAGGTTTATTTTCACTCACAATTTCAGAGGTTTCAGTCAGATGGAAATAAGTTTATGCTTCAGGAAGAAGGACAAGTTACTGGACCCACGAATTTTGTGTTTCTCAGAGAAAAACTCCTGAGCCTGGCCTGAAACAGTTTCATGTTGCAGGGCATGGTAGAGGAAACCATGGTAGGGCATGGTAATCAGGAAGAAGAGACAGACACACAGAGACAGAGGCAGAGACACAGAGACAGAGACAGGAAGCAGAGGATTCAGGACAATATACTCTCCTAGGTCACATCCCCAGTGACACTACTGCTTCAGTGAAGTCCCACTCCTAAAAGCACATTCAGCCAAGACTCATTAGTGGAATAATCATAAACTGAATGCCCTTCTTTTAAACACATGTGACTTTGGAGAGTCATTTTAGATGTAAACCATAACCATACAGATCAATTATCAATGCTACCTTACATGTTAGATCAAATATAGTTTCCATTCTACTGATGAAAAAGCTGAAGTTTGCAAAATACTGAGTATTTTTTCCCAAAGGAATACAAGGTATAGATACTGACGTGGAAATTTAAATCCCAGCTTTCTAGAAGCTCAGTCTCAATGTTAACCACCAAGTTTAATAGTCCCCTAAACAAACAGTTCATAACACAAGATACTGCCATGATTTTGTTGTGACCCCTTTACCAACACTACTACTGGGTTGTCAGATAAATTGAAGGAAAATATAGAGCACTAAAATATTTGAAAAACATAAAAAGAATGTTTCATACACTGATTCCTTCCTTTTTTAATGAATTTTAAACAGTCTCTATTAAAACTATTAAACAAGAAAATATATGAAATAACAAATACATTATTCTTTATAGCAATATGAAGCATTGGTCTCCTATGATGATCATTTGAGTCATTTATCACTACTTTCTTGTCCTTTAATAACATATTTATCAAGAAGAATCACCAGGAACATTCACGTCAGAAAACCTTCTGGCAGTTGTTGTCCAACCCTTGGCTCATTTCCCCCTCTGAATAAGAAAAGGGCCACACCTTACTTGCTTAGGAAAGCAAAAGCTACTTTCAGCCAAATATTTCCCTTATTTCCTGTCCCACTCCAAGAGTTTCAAATTTCTCACTCAACTTGCCTCCCAAAAAAAGTCTTCTCTGTGAGATACAAAAGTCATGGGGCTGGTACCTTGCCTTTCTCCCCAAAGAATAAACTCATTTCCATCTTCTAGTCTTCATCTAAATAAGAAAATTTTTCAGCTGCACTGTCTAGTCTGGGATGACTGGCTTGTCCCTACACAAGAAGGAAGTTTGCCGAGTTAGAAAGACACGGAAATAAGCATGTTCCTACTGGTGTCCTTTGCAGGAGGCTTCAACTCCGACACGTCCTTGTCAGGGAGGGCTCTCGAAGCGATTTGGAGAGTGCCCAGTGCTAGCACAGAAATGAACTTCACCTGGCAGGTGTCACTCCCTAATTTAAAGAAAATAATGAAAAGAGAAACTGATACTTCTTAAAGGGCCCAGATATCCAAGCATAATAGCTCAGGAGAGAAACCAGTCTTAAGTTCTGAAAAGTGAAGAAGGGAAAGGATAGTGTTTCAACAGACAAAGAATTAGAGGAAACAAGTCAAAACCACAGGGATTTTCTTTTGATAATACTTTTGTGGTTCTAAATAGTTGATCACTGTAGAAAAATGTGGAAATTACTAAAAATAAATTGAAAATTATGGATAATTTCAGAATTCAGAGTTCTGTCACATATACTCTAATAATCATATCAGAATCATACTGTGTACAATTTTTGTTCTATAATTTTAATTAGCCCTTATATATTCTTCAAATATATTTCATTCCTTATATTTTTTAAAAGTATGATATAACTGAGCATTTAAATATACGATTTTTCATTTTTATCGTTTAATCATTTAAAAATCTGTCATTCTACCATTCCATTTATAATTTCACTGTCCAGTATGCCATTATATACTACTATAAGGAATAAATATTCCTTATATATAAGTAGTCTTTTGTTAATATTTTCATGAGATAATATGAGAGAACACAAAGGAATTGTTTGGATTTAAAGTAAAAATCAGACGGTAGAAAATTTCTTGATTGAAAATAATAAAGTCTTACTTTGATAACATGACTAAACAATCAGCTTAATATTTTATGATAATTTCTGTAATTAAATCCTACATTGCAGAAAGGTAAGATGTACTATGAGGCAGTTTTCTACCCTCCAAATTCACCACCACTGGCCCTAAAAATACTATTTTTATTCTTAATAAAGTCATAAAAAGTTCCAAGCAGAATTAGATTTTAAAATTTAATTTTACATAGAATCTTATATGGAAAAAATATTTAATTTCCTTGCACAATTCCGTAACTCTAATTTCAAAGGCACCTTTAAGCAGTCAACATCAGAACAGGGAGGACTTGCCAGGTGTCGGTGTGACATGATCGGGCCGCGGGTGCTGGCAGGAAGGCCACCTGGGGCTGAACGGGACACCTGGGCCTTTCTATCGGAAGGTTCTGCGCCCAAGTTGAGGCCGGTTATGTTCCAGCTGCACAGGTCTTGGCTCTGCCACTAATACGATGGAAATACTATAACGCCACATATTTTACAAAGGTCTGTTTGAGGCTCAAATAAACAGTAAGTACCAATTACTTTCATTTTATAAAATCTTAACGGATTAATGTCGATCATGTACATAGTACATCTAGATAGAAATACAAAATAACACTTTCATCAAACACAATTCTTACAATCTGGAAGGCTGAGACAGGAGAATCACAAGCTCAAGCCTATCCTGGGCAACTTAAGACCTTGTCTTAAAACGAATAAACAAACAAAAACGTTTTTAAAAGGGCTGGGGAGGTAGCTTGATGGAAAAGCCCTGAGTTCCATTCCTAGTACCGAAACGACTTTTCGTCCCATCACCAAAACCCTGATAGTGAGAGAGGCCTGACTAGGCTGTGAGTTTAGACCGACTGGTCACACTAGAGACGACGCCCACTCTCCCAATGGCACATGTGCTGATCGCCCCACAGCCCTAAAGGGGGCTAAAATCCCACTCTTCCGCCACGCAGCTGCCCACTAGATCTCGGTGTCCTTGCTTCCTCTCCCGTTCACTGAAAGACGAGCTCAGGTACAGGTATCCCATCTCCCCAGAAGGTACACAAAAGGCCTTTTCACCTGGAAAACCCAGAGACCTCTTCTAAGGGTGACCTTTTAGATGTAGATATCAAACCCCAGTGACACATTTTACAAGAAAATCATCTCACGAACAGTTTCAATGCCTTTACCACAGGTCTAACCAAAACAGTAGGAACAGTCTTCCTCAAATTTTAGGTCTGAATATTTTCTTTTAAATCGTCTTCTCAATTTATAATGACTAGCATAATGCCTGAATAAAAATGTAAAAGTCAGGCAAAATTAATATTTTTATGAGAAAAACTGATTTAATAATAATTCATAACAGTTAGTCCAGATTCACTGTCCAGTATTCTTTTCTTTCCTCAAAGCCAAGATGCTCTCCTCTTAAAATCTTGTCACTGACTGACAAGTATCTAACTCTAGGTCACTAAGCAGACATACTTGCTTCAATTAATTCATAACGATAGCTTTAATTTAAAAAATAGAAGGGACCCCAAATGAATGCGATGAAGTTGTCTAGCTAAGAAGCTCTGAGTAAATATAACAATTTTACTTCTTTATGATAAATGTTCCCCATTGCCAAAAGGGTCAGTACACAGCTCAGGAGGGCACGTGTTTCTTCGTGATTTAAACCTTGTCACGTCTCTGGCGTCCACCCTCCCACAGGTTTCTGTGGCTCTGGCTCTAGGAAGTGCTGCACCAGAGGGCTTGGGGTGTCAGTGCCGCGCTCACCTTTGGGCTTGGACAGCTGCCCACTGGTCTCAATGAGGAGTCGCTGAAGTCGAAGTCCTGTTTTATCATATGAGAAATGAACAGCTACCTGCTAAACTGATACCTAATATCATAAGCCATGTGTTATAGCCAAAACAATATGCATACAGACACACTTCACAATCCAACTAATGCCGTATGAAAGCCAGCAGGTCTCTAAGTAAGACAGACAAACTATTTCCTATTAGGGGCTGTGTTAGGTAGCATACATCCTTCAAGTTGAAAGCAGTATCTTTTGTTACCATTTTAGGTAAACCAAATTATACCTTAAAATGGAAATTAGCTATTTAAAGTCCCAATTACCAATCTGCTCCCCAGACAATCCAGTTTGAAGTATGTGGAATTTGTAGAATTTATAAATTTTAAACTAATGAATATTAATTCCAAAATTCATGATCATTCTCATGTTGGGGGTGCAAAATAGTTCATAATTTGGATGATAATTCTGAAACCTCTGACACAGCAGTGGGCTTGTTTTCTTTTCGAAGTCCCTACAAACATCAGCTGTGAAAGGTAGGGGACACACTAGTGCTCTTCCATTTGAGGCTTTTCTTTATTTTAAAAATTGATAAAAATTGGCCAAAGTCCGAGACGACGCTGAAAACTGTAAGCAATGAAGATAATTGCCACTGAGTTATTTCCAGGATTCAGGTTCATACAGCATATAAAACAAACCAGAAATTCATTAAGGTCCTCTCTCCTGTGGCCTGTGTTTAGTACAAAGAAGTTTCATATCGCATAGATTTCCCAGTCAGCTTTCCCCCTTCTTGCCTTTGAATTTCTTCAGATTTATTCTGTCTGCCCTGTAAAGAAAAGGCAGGCTCTCTGGGCCCACATATCCGAACAATTCTGGAAATGAAACACAACACCCTTTTGGAACAGTACCAGATACAAGTACTCAGAATTTCTTGTGCATTTCCAGCATTTAAGCCCAGCAATCACGTTAAAAAATAAGACTAGTTTTGCACGTAACCAAATGAAATTAACCTCTAAAGAAATTAAAATACATGTCAGCCAAATCTATGAGATCATGTCATTTCTTTCACTGGCAAGAAAATCCAGCATTTTATATTAATTTCCATCTTCAAGTAAGACCAGAAATATTACTGAAAGCTTAAAAATGATTTCTTAAGAATCTGAAATACAAGTCTCAGTGAAGATCAGTTGAAATTCATAAAAGTTCAACTAGAGTCTAACACTTTCTGAAATTCTGCTAAAACTTTTGTGGGTTCGAGAGCTTATTTTACCAAGCATTGCTTTAGAATCTTTGTTTCCTAGCATTTAGCACAGTATTTGATGCAGTTAAACTTAGTAAATATTTGCTAAATTAAATTATTGAAATATGCTTAGTCTACAAAGTGTCTGCACAGAGATTCATATCACTGTCAAAAGTAAAATAAATCAAACCTCACAGAAAAATAATCTATCAATACATAAAAAAGATATTTTATAATTTTTCTCTACAGAAAAAAAATTCTCTCTAAATACACACCGCATCTAAATACAATCAAATCTTTGGTCAGTGTTACCTATGTCCACCAATATTCCCACATGCCATTTAAAACTTACAAGCAAGTGAAAAAAAAAAAAAAAAGATTAAAGTCTATGAGTTTAAGCATAAATATCACATGGATTAGACCTGATAGTCATATACTACTATGACCTGTATTTGCCAAGAAAATTCAAAGAATGACTCATTAGTAATTTAGAATTTGTATTTACATTTTCCACACCACTTGCACTGTAAGGGTGTTTTGTTTAATGTCACTTTAAAAAGTACATTCAATGCTATGAAATTTCCATAGGAAAGAAGTCAATTTATTTTCTAGAATATTTTTATAAAATATTTCTTATGAATGCATAAACAAACAAAAGATATGGATTATTTTTAATCCTTAAAACTACAGCATTTCTTTTTGGCATTTTTAAGACCTACCAAGCAGGTACTGTAGTATTAGTTCTTATTTTCCCACTACTTACATTGTCAACTATATTTTCTGAAAATTTTGTAAGTTGCAATATATTATTGCCAGGTATTACTGATACATGATAAAGTCCACTGCAACCTAAACAACATATTATTTGTGTTAAGTAGAGTGCTGATCTATCAATTCAGACTAGAATATCAAATTTATTCATTGTTTACCATTGAAAAATATCACTTCACCTCTCAAATTGGTAAAATAATAATTTCAACTACACTCTAAAGCATAAAACTTTGAGAAACTATAAGCATATATAACTTGAATTTTTAAAATACTAATGTCAAACTAAGTCTTCTTGCTGCTTCATCTTTAATGACCTAAAAATACTTGCACCAAGCTCTGAGAAAATGGCCTTTAGTTACTGGTTCTATTTCCTTGCCTACAGAGTAATACCCACAGTTCATTCTTTTCTAAAATGAGTTGTTCACATTTGTTGTAGTTGTAAAATGCTCTAATTTCAGATATATCATGTGAAAATCACAGGTCACTACTACCGTTATTATTACCAAATAAAAACATCAAGGAAAGCTTTTCTTCTCAAAAGGTGCCATGAGACACATGGTTATGACAAAGTGCAATCAGAAAATATCAACAACAAATTACCTGCTATTTAACACTAAACTGCCTATAATAACAACTAAATTGGGTGTACAGCCAAGAAGATGTGAACAACACATATGCAGACACCCTAATTGCCGGAAATCAGGCACCAAAAATCAGTAAATAAATTATTGAACCACAGTTTTTTTTAAAATCTAACTGTTCTTTTATGTTCCATATTTTACTGCCAGATTTAAACGGAATAATCACCCATGTTTCAGGGAGCAATCAAAGGGCGCCCCTGGCAGTGGCATTTCACACTGAAATCAGGCTCAGTCCTTGCATCAAAACTTGAAGACACGCAGAAATCTACCTGAAATGCCTTCTTCTACATCTATTCACTCAAATATAGTGGTTACATTTCCACCTAAATGGAAAGTCAGTTCATTTGTTCTCTTAGGGATGTTCAAATTCCATTTGGTGGCTTTTAGAAGTCATGGAAGAGCATCATTTAGCTATTTCCTTTTCCTTTACCACAGATGCTGTAAAAAGCCCAAATGTAAGTGTTTAAAGATTGTGCTATCTTCCCAGGAGTCTGACGGATATCACATGAAAACAATTGACAATTTAGTTTACCCTGTCATAAACCCACTTCTACCCACAGAGGCTCAACAGATTATCAACTTCGACTATATAATATAAAAATAAATTCTAAAGCAGAAATAGACCCACAACAATAGCAATGGGAAATCAGAATTAGGTTAATATCAATAAAGAAAGGAACTGTTTAAATAAGCTTGGGTTTACAAACTAGGAACTAATAAGCCCTAGAAAATTTTACGCAAAACTTAAAGAGAAGTCACTGCTCCTCTTGCCCCAGAGACCTCTGCAGTCAGTGGGATCATCGGACACCCCTCTTCCTCACCCCAGAGACTTGGGCAGCAGGAAGGATCATTGGTAACCTTTCCTCCCACCCAAAAGACCTCAGCAGCCCAGGAACCATCAGCAACCCCTCCCACCACATGTAGAACCTTGGTGGGATGGTGGGAGCCTCAGCAAACAACCCTCACCCACACAGACAACCTCAGCACATCTGCAATACTGTGGGGAGTTTCTCCCTCAAATAGAGGACCTCAGTGGGTCAACAGGAGCAGCAGTGAACCCTCCCACCCAGCTGTAGGAGCTTCGTGAGCCCAGAAAGAGTATGGGCGATGCCTCCCCCCATACAGAGAACACCAGGGGGTTGAGGAGAATGCTGACAAGGCCTCCCCCAACCCAGAGGAAAGGGCCTAGAAGACACCCTGTGACACAGCAGGGTCCCAGCTGAGGAGCGCACTACATCCAGGCGGATCTGGGGGCCTGGAAGAGCCTGAAGCACAGTAACAATAGGAGCTAAGTGTTGGCTCACATCAACACTCCTATGCTAGCCAGCCCAGGAAGAATACAGGACTCACCCAACAGGCCCTACAGGAGAAATACAGGTGACCAGTCCCTCCTCTCCACTGTGGGGCTCAGCAACTGAAAAAACATCAGCCACACAGTAGGACCCTAAGACACACACAATGGACAGTTAAGACCAGCGGTATCAAAAGACCAAAATATTAACCCGAGAGGTGAAAATGACAAAACAAAAAAGCAAAATGCAATCTTAGACATCAAGTCCATCAGGAACAAGCACAGGAGACATCAAAAAAAGGATATTAGAAGTCATACACCTGAAATTTCTGAAAAGACAGCAAGTGAAATAAAGAAAAAAATCCATGAGATTACAGAGGAAATCAGCTTAGAAATAATCTCTCAGGTAAAGAAAGAAATGACAACCTTAAGAAGGAGTTGCTCAGCATAGCTACAGGAGACATAGATAAAAAAAGTACAGGAGCATGGGAAAATGGTGGAAACCTCGAATGAACAATATAGGAAGAAACAGAATGCATTAAACAAATACAAACAGATATCAAGAAAATTAAAAATTTCACTGAAAGCTGGCAAAACCGTTTTAATGAAGCTAAGGACAGCTTCATGACAAAGCAAAGAAAAACAATACAATACTGATAGGTGTCAATGACAATGCAGGAGTCAACATAAATGACATAAAAAACCTATCCGCACAAGTCATAGCAGAAAATTTCCCAAACATAGGAAAATAATTGAATTTACAGATAAATGAGGTGTACAGCATGCCAAACAGTCATAACCAAAATAAATCTACACCCAGACATATAAAAACCAAGATCCCAGAAATTCAGCATAAAAACAGAATACTAAAACCTGTTAGAAGAAGGACACAACTCACCTATCAAGGAAAGCCCCTTAAAATCATGATAGACTTCTCAGCACAAAATCTCAAGTCAAAATGAGCTTGGAGTGAAATATTTCAAGCCCTGAAAGAAAACAACTCCCAACCCTGCAAAACTCTCTCTCAAAATTAATGGAGAAACAAGATACTTCCATGACAAAGAATAACTGAAGAAATTCATGTCCACCAAACCAACCCTAGAAAAAGTACTGAAAGACATACTAGACAGAGACAAAAATGACTACAATTCCCAGAACAATGACAGAAAGAAACCACCAGCCAGGGCAAGCAATTAAACAAGGTGGGGAAACAGGAAACCAACAACAGGGAAATAACATAACAAAGTTAAGCCAGTATGTATCAGTTATATCCATCATTGTAATTGGCCTCAACTCAACAATTAAAAGAAATAGGTTCACAGAATGGATCAAGAAACAGGATCCAACAATATACTGTATACAAGAAACACATCTTACTCAAAAAGAAGCTCATGGACTAAAAGTAAAAGGATGGAAAACAACATTCCATGTGACAGGAACCCAGAAAAAAGCAGGGCTAGCTATTCTGTTTGAAAACAATGCAAACTTCAAACCAAAAATGATCAAAAGAGATAGAGAAGGTCACTACATACTGGTTAGGGGAAAAATTCAAGGGGAAGAGCTAACAATCATAAACACATATGACCAAACACAGGAGCACCCAACTATACAACACAAGTACTAATAGACATGAAAAACTAAATATGCAATAACATATTTGAAAACAGGAGACTTTAAGACCCCATTGTCACAAAGAGATAGATCAACTAGACAAAAAGTCAGCAAAGAAATAACAACTGAATCAAACTTGTGAACAAATGGACTTAATTGACATTTACAGAGTGTTCCACCCAACATCAGAATACACATTCTTCTCATCAGCACATGGGGCATTCTCTTAAATACACTATGTTAGCCAAAAGAACATGCTTAAGTAAATGCAAAAGGATTGAAATTATCCCATGCATATTATCTGACCATAGTGCACTGAAACTGGAAATTAATGGCAAAAGAAACTGAAAAACCTACATAAATACATGGAAATTAAATAACAACCTCTTGAACTACCAATGTGTTAAAGTTGAAATTCAAGAAGAAAGTAATACCTACAATTCAATGAAAATGTAGATGCAACATACTGAAACCTGTGGGACAAAATGAAAGCATTCCTAAGAGGGAAATACATAGCAACGAACTGTCACATCAGGAAAATAGAACAAAAACAAATAACCAACCAAATGCTGCACCTCCAGCTTCTAGAAAAAGAAGAGCAAGTCAAGCCCAAAGCTCACAGAAGAGAGGAAATTTGACTGGGAATTTAGCTCAGTGGCATTAGCGCCTGCCTGGCAAGTGCGAGGTCATGAGTCCAATCCACAGTACCAAAAAAAAAGAAAGAAGAAAAAAAGACAGGGGCAGTATTAACATCCTCGGAAGAGAGGAAATTATAAAGATCAGAGCAGAAATTAATGCAATTGAGACTAAGAAAGCAACAAAAAGAATTAATGAATTGAAGAGTTGGTTCTTTGAAAGAATAAACAAAATTCATAAACCTCTAGCCAACCTTATCAAGAAAAAGGAAAAAAATCAAACTCATGCAATAAGAAATGAAAAAAGTGAAATTACTACAGATTCAATGGAAATTCAGAAGATCATGAATACCTACTTTGAAAACCTTTACTCACATAGGCTGGAAAACACAGAAGAAATGGGAAGATGCCTAGAAATGTATGAATTACCAAAACTGAGTCAAGAAGATACAACAATTCTGAATAAGCCAGTATCAGCTACTGAAATTGAAAATGTGATTAAAACCTTACCAACAAAGAAAAGCCCAGGTCTTGATGGTTTCACAGTTGAATTCTACAAGAAATTTAGAAAAGGTTTAATGCCAATACTCCTCAACTTCTTCAATGAAATTGAAAGGGAAGCAATTCTTCTTAACTTATACCTGGATGCAAGTATTACTCTGATATGAAAACCAGAAAAAGACCCAACCAAAAAGGAGAACTATAGACCAATCTCCCTTATGAACATCGATGCAAAAATTCTAAGTAAAATACTGGCAAACAGAATGCATAAAATCATCAAGAAGACAATCTATCATGGCCAAGTGGATTCATCCCAGGAATGCAGGGATGGTTTAATACACACAAATAAATAAATATAATACACCACATCAATTGAGCCAAAGACAAAAAACACATGATCATCTCAATAGACACAGAAAAAGATTTTGATAAAATCCAACACTTGTTCATGATAAAAACCCTACAGAAACTTGGAATAGATGGTATCTACCTCAGTCTGATAAAAGCTATCTAAGACAAACCAACAGCCAACATTATACTAAATGGACAAAATCTGAAAGCTTTCACTCTAAAATCAGGAACAAGACAAGGATGCCCACTATCACCACTTCTATTCAGTATACTTCCGGAAACATTAGCCAGAGTAATTACACAACAGAGAGAAATAAAAAGAATAAGGATAGGAAAGGAAGAAGTTAAATTATCACCATTTGCAGATGACATGATACTCTACCTAGAAGACCCCAAGAACTCCATTAAAAGACTACTAGAGGTAATAAGCAAATTCTGCAATGTAGCTGGATACAAAGGCAACACTCAAAAGTCAATAGCATTCCTGTACACAATCAACAAACTCACTGAGAGAGATATTATGGAAATAACAGCTTTTACAATAGCATTGAAAAAAAAATGAAATACTTAGGAATCAACCTAATGAAGGATATAAAAGACCTATACAGAACTTAAAAAAATGAGTTCTCCAAGATTTAAAGACCCAATCCAAAAATGGGCATCTGAGATGTACACACACTTCTCAGATGAAGAAGTACAAACAGCAAATAAATACATGAAAAAATGTTCAACAGCACTGGCCATTCAAGAGATGCAAATGAAACTAACACTGAGATTCCACTTCACCCCAGAACAAATGGCTAGTATTAAGAAGTCAACCAATAAAAAATGCTGGAGGGGCAGTGTGCAAAAAGGAACCCTTCTCCACTGTTGGTGGGAATGCAAAAAAGAACCCTTCTCCACTGTTGGTGGGAATGCAGGTTGGTGCAATCACTGTGGAAGTTAGTGTGGAGATTCCTCAAAAAGCTAGGTCCCATTTGACCCAGCTATTTCCCTTCTGGGTATCTTCCCGAAAGAACTAAAAACATCCTACCACAACGATATATGTGCACCTATGTCCATCGCTGCCCAGTTCATAATAGCTAGATCTTGGAAACAACCTAAATGCCCCTCGACTGAGGAATGAATAAAAAAGATGTGGCATGTCTACATAATGGAATACTACTCAGCTATAAAGAACAATAAACTAGACATTTTCACTCTTAAATGGATAAGTACTGAAAATATACTTCTCAGTGAACTAAGTAAGTCACACATATGTAACCATCGCACTGTTGCACTGGTGTGATGAACTGAAACAAAATCTATGTATAAAAAATTAGTTAAGACAGTTAAAGAAAAAGAATTTTGAGTTAAAAATAGTTTTCTCAGGGTCATCTTCAGATTTCATTTTTAATGCAAAATGTTTATTTGAAAACAATAGAGCAATCATAACAAAAAAGATAGTCATATAGCAGGTTTCTCTTGATTCGTTGAGGCAAAAGTTTTGTGCTAATAATTTGCTGGATAATGTTTCATGTCTATATTGTTTTATCCTAAATAATTTCTGGGAATATAATAATATGCAATGTGCTGATGATTGTTACTCTCTTATTGGCTGGTTGTGAAACTGTTTTGTTTTGATTTCTTACTTTCCTTTTGTTTAAAATAAAAATAAATAAATGCAAAACCTATACAATGAAAACTACGGTACACTAAAAAAGGATATTGAAGAGTATGTCAGAAAATGGACAGATATCCCTTGCTCTTAAATAGAAAGAACCAACATTGTGAAAATGGCCATACTCCCAAAACTGTTACACAGATTTAATGCAATTCCAATCAAAATACCATTAACACACCTTACAGATCTAGAGAAAACATTCCTAAAATTCATTTGGAAACAGAAGAGACCTAGAATAGCAAAGGTAATCCTGGGCAACAAAGGCAAGGCAAGAGACATTGCAATCCCTGACTTGAAGTTATACTGCAAACCTACAGTGATAAAATCAGCATGGTACTGGCAAGAAAACAGACCTGAGGATCAGTGGAACAGACTAGAAGATACACATACAACTACAAAGACACTCAGCCACCTAATCTTTAACAAATGGGCCAAACATGTCAATGGAAGAAAGATAGCCTCTTTAATAAATGGTGCTGCAAAAACTGGCTTTCCACATGCTGAAGACTGAAACTAGACCCATGTCTATCACCATGCACTAATGGATGAAAGATCTAAATATTAATATAGAAACACTAAATGTACTAGAAGACAAGGTATGTAGAAATCTTGAAGACACAGGGGTAGGCAAAGAGTTCATGGACAAAACACAAACTGCATGTGAAGTAATTCCAAGAATCAAAACAGGGATCTCACTTTATTAAAAAGTTTTTGTACTTCAAAAGAAATCACCGACAGAGTGAAAAGAAAACCCACAGAATGTGAAAGAATTTTAGCCAGCTGTTCCTCAGACAAAGGACTTATATCGAAAACATATAAAGAATTGAAAAATATCAGGCCCCCCAAATTCAAAGATCCACTGCAAAAATGGGCATCTGAGATGAACACACACTTCTCAGATGAAGAAATACAAATGGCAAATAAACACATGAAGAAATGTTCGACATCACTGGTCATTCGAGAAATGCAAATTAAAACAACACTGAGATTCCATCTCACTCCAGAAAGAATGGCTGCCATCAAGAAATTAACCAATAAATGTTGACAGGGCTGTGGGGAAAAAGGAACCCTTCTCCACTGTTGGTGGGAGTGTAGCTTTGTGCAACCACTGTGGAATGAGATTCCTCAGAAAATTAGGACTGGAAGTCTCATTCAATTCAGCTATTCCCCTTCTGGGTATTTTACCAGAAAAATTGAAAATGTCATGCCACAGCAATATATGTGTACCCATGTTTACAGCAGCACAATTTGTAATAGCTAAATCTTGGAAACAACCCAAATACCCATCAATTGCAGAATGGATTAAAAAAAAGATGTGGCATTTTTATACAATGGAGCATTACTGAGCTATAAACAAGGATAATCTTGATGCTTTTATAGGTAAATGGAGGCAACTTGAGACCATATTCATAAGTAAAATAAATCAAACTCACATTTATGAATATCTCAGTGTCTCCCTGAGATAAAAATAAAAAACTGAAAGAGTAATAAGATCCAAAATGCACAATATATAAGATAATAATGAAAGGGGAAGAAAGTGCTCAAAAAGAAAGAAAAACTGGGACAGGGGAAAGGAGAAAAGAAAGCAAGGAAAAGACTGTGTGTAGGTAGGTATACATATATAAATGTATGTATTTATATGCATGCAAGATAGATAGCTATACTACTAATCTCTGTCAGTTCATCAAAGAGAACAGTTTGTGCTGTCATTGGTTGACTGTTCTATCATTTTTATGCCTAGATCTTGTAACCTGAACAACGACTTCTAACATAACATGCAATATATTGACTAGTATCAATTTCCTATGTTTTAAAAATCCTGTATCATTTTTTTTGTTTTGCTTTTTAAAATAAAGAAGAGAGGCAACAAGAGCACC
Source organism: Dasyprocta punctata (assembly GCA_004363535.1). Classification (NCBI taxonomy): domain Eukaryota; kingdom Metazoa; phylum Chordata; class Mammalia; order Rodentia; family Dasyproctidae; genus Dasyprocta; species Dasyprocta punctata. The sequence goes on along the minus strand of RJWM01012951.1, from coordinate 26,621 downwards.
TGAAAGTATTCTTGGTACAAATACACTAAAATATCATTTATAAAGAAAGCACAATTAGTTGATGCTGTTCAAACATTAAGTGAAAAAATGAAGGGAGGAAAGGGTACAGCAGACCACAGACTCCCGCATTCCTCCTTGCTGAAAATAGCTGTCTTCTCTAGTTACGAACTAGGTTTGTTAATACATTCGCTTCCACAGTGGCAAACAGAAGGAAGAGGATTACCATTCACAGGGGTATGGGGTGGTGGGTAGATGTGTGGTTGTAAGTTCAAGAGTAGTTAAATGGACTCCTCCAGCCTTACCGCACACATAGTTTAAAAGATGGATTTTGTTAGAATAAGAAAGTTAAGTGAGGGAAGATTAAGTAAATGAATCAGCTACACAGTATATTTTCAATTACATTTAACCAGCCAAAAAGTCTATAAACAGCACTATAGTCAAAGGAGAGATGGAGAGACACTGTGACTATTTCCCACACATTCTTTCCCTCCTTCTCCTCTGAATTAGGAATATCTGCTTTGCACCTGCTCACTGTGGGCTTTCTGCTCCCAGCAGCAGATGCAAAAGCAGAGTATGGCAACGGGTCTTTTGAAGCCAAAAGAAAAGACTGTCACTCCCAAACTACTAGCTATTTCCCCTTTCAATACAAACATACTATTCGAAGTAATTCATTTAGCTTTTTCTAAAGGCACCTTGTATAACCTTGCAAGTGATGATTTGTAATGTGGCTGGCTGTTATCGGGCGGCTACAATATTTTACCTCACTCCACAAAGGACAACATTACTCTGAGGTTTATTCATACGGTATTCTCCCAACCTACTCAGTGCTCATCCATTTGTTGTTTGAGGGGCAGGCAGAGGGTGCAGAGAAAGACCACCTTTCCAACAGCAAAGGACTCCAGGGTTTCACCTGCACCACACAGCCAGGAGTGACGTTCAAGACCACCGAATATATCCTAGGCACTGACCACCTCTCAGGCATTCTGGCTTCCCCTCCACACTCCCAAGACCTTCGCTTTTCTTGTGGGAGCCCTGTGCCTGTGTGAAGCCTACCTTTCTGCACCCCAAGGGCAAGCATGAAATATCACAGCTCATGAAATCTGATGTTTAAAGGGATGACCTGGAGCCCTCGCCTGTCAACTCCTGTATGTTTTACCCTGACTCCCAAACTTCCCAGTGCATTTAAGCAACAAGTGCTTATACTGAACACTTGCTTGAAGACAACACCCTTGTCTGGCTACCTTACCTTCAGGTCTAACATCACCGTCTCCTGAGATCATTTGCAAAATAAATTAATTATACTTGCATTTTATGTGATTTATCTCAAGGTCTGCTTCTGGAGAATACTGTACAACTGTGCATCTCTTGTAAGTAAATTTGGACCTAACTTCAACTTCAATGAATAGAGGGCAAATCTGAGAGATCAGAAACACAAATTACTCTAACAAAAATATCTGTTATATAGATGGACCAAGTTCCTTCGGCATTTCGGCGTCAGTGCCAATATTTACTTGAACGAGTACTAATACACTCGAGTCCTTACTTCAGTGACTTCTTACAGGGAAATCCAACTAAAGTTTTGGAAGAGACTGTTATCCTAGGTTCAGCTCTAATTTTCCTTAGTCGAAGTTATTTGGATTGCCAATAACACACTCAACTGTAGCTATCCTAATAACAAAAAAGATTCATTGCATCTGAGTACAGATAAAGATGACAGATTGTACTTCTGAAAAATGGAAAGAGAGTGGGTGCTGTATGCTTTTACCACGAGAATGATAACGATGTAAGGTAGGACAGAGCAGGATCAAAAGATGAGACAGCTGTTTACAGTCAATGCAGTACAAGACACGCTGACATTAATACTCCTTCAAATGCCCCCCTTCGCTTGGAACACACTTCCTCCACCACTCCTCCCACTCTGAGTAGTAGTTCTGGAAGTTCTCTTGTGTGAACAGTTTTAGGAGGCATCACCAGAGCTACTGTGAGTGCGGCCCCCTCGTGGCACCCCACAGACAGGTAGGTGTGCAACAACATTGTGAGGGGCCCTAATTCTCTGTCTGCTCCAGATCTGGTACCATGTGATACCTGGCTTTTCCCCAAAGTCAAAGCCACTATGAAAAGTTAAGAACTTTCAGTCACTTCAGGACATCGAAGTGCCCAGAACAACAAAACTAAAGACACTCATTACAGAGGACTTCCAAACTATTTTAGAAAGTGTGAAGTGCGATGAGACCTAAGGGAGAATAGCTTGAAAACATTAATGGCAATAGTTCAATACTATGAAACTGCAAAATCATGAGTTAAAATGTATATTCATAGGGACTCTAATGAAAACTTCCATTTCCAAGAAAGTATAATATACTGCCCTTGGAGAAAACAAAATATTTTTATTTTCTCATAATTTTCTATGAGGATTTTTCTGGGAATATATTTCATTCAGTAATTCACAATTCTGTATCATTTCATGGCATCTATATTCATTTTTCTTATTGTCTTAAATGTAAACAAAAATTTTACATTGCAATCCTACTTCCAAACTCCATAATACAAGACCGATTTCCTCCAGGGACAGTGACCTTCCTCCCTATACAGAGACACTGCTGTGAGAACCGCCTTTGTCAGATGCCAGTCCCGACATTTCCTGTCCCTCTAGATCACTGCTGAGTCTTCTTGCTGTTTGTTAGGGTTGATGTGATGAGTTCATACATGTCTACCGAGTGACAGTGGTTTGGTACCTGTGCGCCACCAGTCACTCTGCCCTCCAGCAATTTCAAAAACACGATGCCATGTCTACAGCATGGCAACCCTGGCAGGTAATGCAGTAGTGAAGATCAGGAGATCAGAATGGTCTATCACTGTGGACGCAGGCGTGGGTTTCGGTTGTCAGACTACCAGGATGCTGACATTAGTGACAGCAGGGACACCAATTCTGTTTTTGCACAATATACTTTTCCTCCAATAAACATGTAGAATATAACCAACTCTCTAAAAGTACATAGCCCTTTCTAATCAAACAGTTTAATGTGTGTATAATTTCTTGCTATTGTTGATACTAGAACATACTTTGTTATTACAGCAATGCTCGGGTTTTACTAGACGTGACTGCTGCTCGTGATCAGCAAACCCCTGACTTCTTCATCGGCAGAACAAGCTACTCATCCAATTCAGTGAACACCAAGGCCTCTAAGAGAGTTTGTCTTCTCAGTTATAAGAAGAAGAGTAAGTTCAAATTTCCTGCAAGGATTATGTTCTATGGCAGACCTTTTAGAGCTTTCAATGACACAAACACCCTGTTGTGGTACATGTGCCATAGGTTCACTACCAGTGCTCCAAATTAACAGAAAAACGCAAAAATATTACATAGCCACTTATGAATTAAAAATACTGTACAAACTCATGCCGTGCTTAGCAGCTGCAAGGAGGTAACAGCTGCCATTAGTATTAAGACAAGATGTGGAAACTCAGTACTGGAAAGCGATGCCATGCCATTAAAAATACTATGATCTTTATTCTGCTCTGTTTCACGTATTTAAACATAAATAAACCTTCATTGTGTTTACATTATACTTTTGAAAAGTGTTATGCAAAGAAAAGCCTGACTGGAAGAACTGAGTATTCAAACCTTAAAGAAAGAACTTTAACCTGTCTTAACACCTTAAAGAAGAGTCAGTTCTACATGGGACATAAACTTATATTTAAAAGCTAAAATCATAAAGTTTCTAGAAGAAAACATTGAGAATGACTTTGAACCTTGAGAAAAAGATTTTTCTACAGAAGATACAAATAGCACTAAGTGTAAAGAACAAAACATGTTGAATCAGACTTCCTCAAAATTAACAACCTCTGTTCTTCCAAAAGATAATTAAGAAAATGGAAAGCTAAGTCACATATTGAGGGAAAATAATTGTATGTACACATAATTAACTGGATGCAAAATTCACAACATACAAATAACTTCCACACAATAAAAGACCAACAGACCAACTAAAACTATGTCAATATTCTCAGCAATCATTTCAAATGAGAATACATATGAATGGAAAAAAGCATGTGAAAATGTGAAGAAAATTATGAAAGAAATGCAAATTAAAACCACAATAAGTTAGCACTTCAAAGCACTAGAATATGTGTTGCTAAAAATATTGAGAACTTCAAATGTTGGCAAGGAAGTACAACAAGCAGAATTTTAATTTATCACAGGAGAAGGTGATATAGTAGGACCACTTTAGAAAACTGGCAATGCCACATCATGTAAGGTTAAGGGAAACATACACTTTAGAAGTAGTAAATCTATTCCATGTAAAGAAAACATATCTACGAAACCTTAAATATGAGCATTCATAACAAGTTATCCACATAATTTTTGGCATCAAAAAGAGCTATCCATCCATAAGAGACTAAACTGTAGTGCTTATACAAGGGAATACCACTCAACAATAATTCACTGAGAAATGAAACAGCATGGATGACTCTCAAGGACATATGGAACTCAAAAACAGGGAGAAATACATCCTATATTTTTCCATCTGTGCAAAGCTGAAGAAGAAAGTGAGCTGTGGTAGTGGATATCAGAATAGTGGTCTTTAAGGGAAATGCAGACGGTAGGAAGGGGTTTTGAGGGAGACCACTGGGCTGGTGGAAATACTCCTTATCACGTGAAGGGAATGGCTTACAGTTATCAAGATTTATCACATCTGACGTCTCAAGCTGCATTTCGAAGTTCATAAAATTTTACCTCAATTTTTGTAAAAGTAATACAACTGGACACAGTAGAATAGATAAAAAATCTTCCTTAACTTCTGCCACGCGATCACTACTGCACATATGCCTGGCTAGGATGCAGGTGATGTCTGGTGATCTCTGAGAAAGTCCCAAGAGCAATTTCATAACTAAGCACACAGGCTCAAGAGGATTTAGAAATTTTCCCACTGAAGCAACCAGGTAGCAGATCTGAGAGGCAATTTTTGACTTTACCTCCCAAGCTCTTCCCAAATTTTTTACCACAATGCAGCAAAAGAAACACATTTTACATAATGACCTGGCAAATCTACAAACAAAGGGTCCCACACAAAAATCAAAGTAAATGATTCACGAAGTAATGCATATATATATATATATATATCCTTTTTCCTTAAGTCCAAATAATTCTTTCTTCCAGAACAGAAACAGGCCTCTACAGAAGACATTATGAAAAGATAATCCCTGTCTTTCTACCCTGTTATCTCATTCAGTAAAGAGAAACGCCCATCCTACAAGTGTCAAGGATGTAATGACACAGCACATTCAGGTATTCTATCTTATGCTCACTGCTTTGCTGAACAGAATGGAAGCAATAACTCTCTATATAGAGTTCAGAACCACAAATTCAAAGGGAAAAGGACATCAACAGTGTGGCAGTGGTTCACAAAACCACAGTGGCTAGCAAGTCAGTACAAACCATCAAAGGAAAAAGTAGGTACAAACAACACATTTTAGAGGAAGGATCAGAATTCCAAGGACGGTATTAAGAAATAAACGCGGATGACATTTATGATACAAGACGTAGTTTTTTAAAGACTACTCAGTGTTACACTAAAAAAAAAAAAAAATTAGCAAGGTGGAAGCAGAAGGGATGGAGAATTGGGATGACGGGACAGAGTTTAGGAGTTGTACCACAATTTAAAATGAAGGAACAGTAATGCACTACTGTCGTTACTACTCTCTCAGTTTAGAGGGGCGTCTCCAGCTTACATACAAGGACAAGCAAGTAGGCAGCCACTAAAATATCCCACACAAACTAATACAGATCTCTTCCTACAAGAAGTCAAAAGTTTCAGAAGAGTTCTCTGACTTCTCTCATGATCTCACTTGCTGTTCGCTCCCAAAATGTAGAAACAGGGCTTTTCTCCAACTCTTCTTTCAATCTGATTTGAGTTGCCAAATCCATGAAGGGTTTTTAATCTCTGCCTTCCTTGATCTATCTGCGACATTTAAACACATTAACCAAATCCTTCATTCTTCCAATACCTTATGCACCTGATACTGAACTTACTTGATCTTTTCTACCTACATTCTACAAAACTTTTAGTCTACTTTGCAGACTATTTTGCCTCTGTCTTGCTCTTAAATGCTGACTTCTCTTCCTGTTCCTAGGGATTGAACACAAAGTCCGAAAATTAAACTACACTCCCATTCCAGTCTTTATTTTCTATTTTCAGGCAGGATCTCACTAAGTTGCCCAGACTGGGCTCAAACGTGAGATCCTCCAGCTTCAGCCTTCTAACTACTAAGATTACAGAAGCGCACCCCCATGCCCAGCTTCCTCGGGGTTTTATCCCAAGCCTCCTTCACACTGACTCCAATGCTCTCAGTGTGATCTCTTCTGCTCTGAAGGTCAACTCTGATAAAACCCACCCAGCACAGATCTTTCTCCCGACCTCTGTCTCCATGTGCACTTTCAGTTCAGCGCTCCACAGCCCCTTCCATGTAGATCTTACCACAGCACTAATCTCTTTTCCATTAATATCCCAGTAACTGACACCACCATTAAACCAATGGCCAAGGAGCACCCTGGAGAGCAGACCGACCGCCCTTTGTTTCTTGTGCCCTCTATGCAATGCAATCCTTTGCATTTTTCTTTTAAATCTCTCGTAACTGTTTGCTTTTCCCTGTCTGCACTCTATTACTTGAATTCAGGCTTCCACAACTTCTCCCTTCAAATGTTATTCTGCCTCGTCATGGCTTGCTACATCTTAGGATTTGCATGAAACCCTGAACACATCTGCCTCCCTGCAAACCCTGTCCATGACTGACATTGCTTTTCACATAACTCCAAACTCCATAACATAGTTCCTAAGGTCCGTATGATAAAACTCCCATGTTACGGTCAGGCTCACTTTTCTTGTTTCTACCCCTTTCTCCAGTATCTTAGACACACTTTTCCCTACCTGAGGAAAAGTTATTTCTGGCCAGTTCTTGGAAATGCCGTTTGCTGTGCCCGTGTCTGACTATCTCCAGTCCAGAGCTCTTCTGCACCGACTCCAGCCCACGTTCTGTGGATGTGGCAGATGGCCGCTCGCATGCCCCTGTCCACGGAAGCCTCCCGTCACAGCTGCAGACCTCGTCAGGGCCCCGGCCAGCACTGAGGCCACCCACTCCGTGTGATCACTGCACTTTGCAGAGTCTGTGCAAACTGCTTATTCAATTGCCTGTACCTCTTGCCGCCTCTTCCCTAGATGTAAGTCTCAGAAACCTGTGTAATGAAATGCACAGTGAAGCCAATTTAACCAAGTTCTTACTATGATTCAATTCCCTATGTTAATACACACTGACCAAACATATAATACATATTGCCCCTACATGTATGTGACCCACTCATTTTACACAAAGACAAACTATTTGGTTTATTGCAACCCATTCAAAATACTTATCACTTCATCTAATTGCTTTAATTAGCATAGTGTTTGATTGTACCAACTAGTCCTTGTGTGAATATGACACACTTTCTAATCTCTCACTAATTGGAGAACACTAGCTTAATGCATAGCCATCTATCAACACGAAGTCCATTCCACAGCAATAGCATATAATAAAATACCATCTGCTGCTGCATACCAAATGTTCTTTTATCTTCACACAATTCCTTAACGCGCCTCTTCTTCTACCAAGTCTTAAATGGATAGCAAGGCAACTTCTACTTTTGTATTCCAGTGAAAAGAAATGTACAGTGGAGACAAGAATGATACTTAATCCAATTTTACACTTACTTACTTCTCCCCATTTACACCATTTACAAGCCCGAGCATATCATGAAAAGTGTATTTAGTATTCATCTTCTACATTCATTCATCTATTTCCACTTTATAGTCTTCTTTTATAGAATAAATGTATTGCTGCATGCAAATGAAATTCTTTAAATTTCCTAGAGAAAATTATTTGAAAAAAAACATGAATTCTACAGTAATGTAGTTATTCCACTCTTCTAAAAGTTTCCAAAGCAAGATTTTGATATTCCGTTAAACAAGTAATGTTCAGTATTGTTTAATATGTCAACATACAGTGACTGTCTTTTGTCCCTCTTTCATACCTTTTTCTGGCATTTATCTAAATTCTGGTTTATTGCTCTTTTAAAAATCCAAAGTAATTATGCAATCCTCTAATCTTTTGCTTTATCTTTTCTATTATATAAGACAAGGACAGTATTATCTGCCTTTCATGACAGAAGGTAAAGACATGAGCCACAGTACACATTCAATGAAAGTCACTATTAGTTGCCTCCTTTCTTCTCAAAATTAAACTTCGCTTTCAGCCTCTTTGCTGTTTTTCTGCCACCAAATCTCCCTCTTCTCAGTGGTATATCAGGTCCATTGTTATCTAACATACAATTTTATGAACCTACTAAAACTATCTACAGTTTGGAGAAAACATACTCTGTTCTTCTATAAGAAGAATAAAATTCTGATTTTTAATGTTTTAAAGGAATGGGTGTAAACCGTACCATTTCTGGCAACAGTACAGTAACACCAGCCAATCTGTTTCAAAGTTATTAAATCCTGAATCTCTGATGCTCTAGATAACACTTAAACCCATTGTGTGGTGGAGCTCTCCGTTTAGGACCAAATGTGAAATCTGCTCCCTTCCGAATGCTCAGCAAAACCTCTGCTGCCTCGAGCCATGAGAGGACCCACAGTTGCTCTTTGTTTCTGGAAGAATTCAGCAAATGTAAGCAATTCTCTAAACACCATGGAGAGAGAAAATACCTCAGTAAATCACACAAAGTTCACTAATCTTTTTTTTTCCTATTTTTAAAAAAGCCTGATATGTTCCTGTTCCCTGCAAACATATCCCAGAGCTCTCTTAGAAACAACGGTCCAAATGAAACATTCAGAAAGCAGAGGCTGTCTTCATGATCCTTGGCCACTTTCTACACAGGGGTAAACTCACCACTGAAAATCTTCTTGACTTCTATATAATACATTTATTTCATGATATTGTATAGTAAATTATCCAATACTCTCAATTGGGAACTCACGAGAAGAGATTTAAAAAAAGGCAGTTTGAATTTTTTTAAATTTATTACAGTAAAAAACATATTGACATTAATATCCCTCAAAACACTCCCTCTTGCTTTCAACATACTTATTCCACTGTTCTTGCCATTTTTGGAAGCAGTTCAGGAAGTTCTTTTTCATGAGTACTTTAAGAAGTGTGATCAAAAATACAGTGAATGCTGCAATCCAGGACCATCCAATGGAAAGGCAGACTCGTAAAAACGTTAAAGTGTGTCCCCATCCACAGTATTCACTGGCTCTGCTACCATGCAACTTCTGGTTCTTTCTAAAGTCAAAACGGCTGTGAAAAATTAACACTGCAAATTGATTAAGAACATGGAGGAAGCCACAAGAGCAAAACTAAAGACACATGTTTCAGAAGTTAATGGGAATAGTACTGTTGATCTCCCATAGACTTTGCGTGTTAATATTTGACCTTCTTTCAAAGCCCAGTGAATGTGCAGGGAATGGCCATGCACGGCCTCTAGAAGAAACAGCCTGAGCTTCAGCTCTACAGTAGTTTTGTCGTATGAACTGAGGTAAACCAGAAGTGCTAACTTTTCTCATTTCTACCACCATGATAACAACAATTCCATGCAATTATGCGTAGACGAATGGTGATAATATACAGAATTACGCAGCAGAAGTCCCTGCCAAAAAATGAACTCCCAAGAGATGCTACCACCAACACAACAGCAGTGAGGAAGAGGAGGAATCTGAGTATCATGACCAACAAGAGTCAGCATCTTCCTAAATTTCTGTACCACTGATCTCAAAAATTAATGGGAAACCTAGTATAGCTTACATGGACCACTGTTTAGATCATATATATACAATATACTATATATATGTCATCTATATTTATAAAGCTTTATGTATTTCTGTACATATTATAGTACATATATTTACATATTTTTATGTATCACCTTTACAAATATAATATACATACATGCACACACAAATGTTACTAAATATCATACAGATTATAGAAATCATAAATTAAACATCTGATACCTCTTTATATATCAATAGTATATACTGAAGACAGCTGTTAGCTACATACATTCAAGGGCAAGTGTCATTGTATGATCAAATGCTGTAGCATCCTGGCCCAACAGAATTCATCCCCCAAAATACAGCTGATCCACACAGATGTCTCTACTAAATAGCCTAAAACTTTTCTTTATCATGTGTTCTTAAATGTTTATTATCTTTCGCTACTGCAAATCATTTTAGAAGTTGTGCCAAAAAGGCCAGTGTTTGTTTCATTTGTTTTGAGAAAAAAAATCAATGTTAAAGCAAAAGACTACTTGATCAGGATTTCTCAAATATTGGACAAATAAAACATGCAAGTATTACAGAACTCTCTACCTAAAAAAATGAGGAAATCACAAAATGTGAATATTTGCTAAGCTTAGTTTGGGTAAGAACTACTTACCATTCCATTTTTTAAAAAATTTTTCTGTATCATTTTTATTTTTTCATAATTCACTATTTTTAAGAGAAATGGTTATAGTCAACCTATGAATATATTGTTTTGAACATCTTATAGTTGTGAAAATCAAATAGCTATTAGAATATAATTCCAATTAAGATACATTTCTTATAATCTATACAGACCAAGAAAGACATCAGATCCAGTTTTCATTCAATAATGCATAAAGGCAAGCTGATGACACTACACAGGTTTTTCTAAAGGGTTTCTAAAATCTACCTCTAAATCTGTCCTTTACCTAAATATATGCTGTGAGAACAAAGAACTTTCCACCAGAGTGTACACCCAAAGGGAAACTGAAAATAATGATAAATTTTGCTTCCACTCCTATGTACCCTGCCACAAAAAAAAAATGTTGAAAAGAGATAAAAATGTTATGGCCATTATCCATAACAACTTACTTTGGTCATCATGGCTACTTGCATGTTACCAGTCCATAAAATGTCAATGTACATGACCAAACATACCTTCATTAACATTTGTATAAAATTAACAACTTGAAACAACAAATGAGTAAATACTGAATGTTGTACAAACATAGTCTTTGTGGAAGGCAGAAAAGAGGCACCAGATATAGATCCAGACCTAGAAATGACATGCCAGTACTTTCTCTAAATTTCCTCTATGCCTCACAAATACTACACTGATGCTATACAAACTAGTAACCCAGAAAAATTAACAGAAGTAGAATACACAATGATGCATATGCACACCTGTTCTTACAGTCAAGCAACTAGAAAAAGGACGACCTAATAAACCAGAAAACTGTAAGGCAGCAACCGTCCTTCTCTAGTCAAAGAAAACAGAAGCCATTGTTTCACCGAGTTCGGGGGCACATACCCATAACCACAGCACTCTGGGTGGCAGACCACAAGTCACAGCTCAACCTAGGTTACTTACTGACTAGAAAGACTCTGTCTCAAGATCTTAAAACATTTTTGAAAGGGCTGGGGATGTTTGTGAAGTTCAATCCCTAGTACTGGGGAAAAAAAGATACAAACCAATGTTTCATGCTCACCCCTATGGAAAGGAGTTAAGCAGAGAACACAGATTTGCAGTCTCACCTGGAGACTGAGACTTCATTTCTACCCACCATGAGGAGCTCTCCTACAGTCAACAGAAACCACAATCACATCCTAAACTGCCACCTGCAAGAGGTTCAACAAGCCAGGTGTGGTGCTCCACACCTGTAATCCCAGCACCAGGGGGATGAACTGAGGCCAGCCTGGGAAACCGAGTGAGTTCAACACCAGCCTCTACTACATAGCAAGACCTTGCCTCAAAAATATAGCAACAAGACACTCTTCTACCTCCAAGGCAGGGTAACAGCAAAAAAGGTCACATGCCTGTTGGAACCTCCACCATGATTCAGTAGGCATGAGACGACACCATCCTGCTCAGTGCTCTCAGGAGGCACACAGGGAACGTGAGTAGGTGGTGGTCTACCACCAAGCCGGAGAAAGGTCCATGGATGCTTAGCAGGGACCCTACATGTTCACCTCCACCTGGAAATGCAAAGATGGTACTCACCTTCTTAGGGAAGAGTGTCAGGAGAAGTCTGCTAAAAGATAATGCTAAATAACATGCAGTGTCACAATCCTGAAAATGTCCAACGTACAAGTGAAAAACACATGTCATATACCAAGAATCAGGAAATCCATGATTTGAATGATAAAAGGCAATCGAAATATGCCAACAAACATTGGGATTATTTATTGGACAAGGATCTTATACAATCATCACAAAAATGCTTCATAAGCAATGAAGATCATGCTTGAAACAAGCGACAAAAACAATCTTAGCAAATAAGTACAAGACTGTAAAAAGATTAAAGGAAAGTGCAGAATTTTAAAATATGATTAATTGTATCTTAAAATTTTACATTGGATAAACTGAACAGAGGAGGGCAGTCAAAAGAATCAATCAATTTAAAATATAACAACAGAAATTCCAATCTAAACAACACAGAAACCAATGGTCAGATCCTCAATGATATGTCACAGTATAGCAAAAGATCTACCATTGTCATTAGAATCCAAGGGAGAAAAGCGGGTATGGTTCTGTATTAGTCATTTGGTTGTTCCTGAGACAAAATACCTGACACCAAAAAAACTTAGAGGAGGAGAGCTTTATTTTGGATCACAGTTTCAGAGAGTTCAGTCCATGGTAAGCTGGTTCCAAGGCAGAAATGGCAAGTCAAGAGAATGGCAGAGGAAAGATGCTCAATCCATGAGATCTAACCCATAATAGGCAGATAAGATATTTGAAACATTTGAAAATAATGCTTATTATAGACAGACGTTGTTTAAAAAGAGGGAGGTCTTTCTGGTGATAGAAGAGTTTTGTGTGTTGATGGTGGTAGCTGTCACATAAATCTACACATACAGTAAAACTGTATACACTCAGTGCATAAATGTCACTTTCTCAACTTGGATATCAAACTATAGTGACCCAAGATACGAAAGTACAACAGTATCCCTCTGTACCTTCTAGCAGATTCTACAAATGTTTAATTATTTCAAAATATGTTTAAAAATGAATGGATGAAAACATCATAGCAAATCCCATTAGTTTGTATAATTAAAATGTGTTAATTATAATACCAATTTTATCCTAGGAAAAAATGGAGACCTTCAATGTGGTTCCCTATGGTTTTAAATTAAGCAATAATAAGAAAATACAGATGGAATTCCTAAAATTTTGTTTTATTTCTGGAGATATCTTCTAAATACATAATTGGAAAAAGGAAAGATACAAGGTTGACATGATTTGCTTAATAAAAATTTGCAGCCTTCTACACAAGAGGATGAAGGCAGGCATTAAGAATTCAGAGACAGAAGTCATAGGTCTGACCCTCAAGTTTACAGGCAGACAGACAAGATCAAGTAGAAATGCATGTTGCAAGGTAGCAATGTAAAGGTCACAAAGAACATCAGACCTTCACTTAGTAACTAACGAACAGGAAGAGGAAGAGAGCGTGAAAAGTCACAGCCTGTCCAACACCCTCTCTGAGAGAGAAGAGCAGAGGAGAGGAGCCTCAGTGTCAGTCAGATGAGGAGGCAGAGAGGTCAAAGGAGGCCAAGGAGTCTGACAGAGAAAAAGCTTGGCAAAGCGGGGCCGAGCCAGGCTCTACCAATGCAACGGTGAGTAAGACCAGACTCTCCTCATGGGGGCACTGCCTAGGAAGGCAGGCAGACGCAATCTGGTAATTACTGGACGATGGTGACCTGCACAGTGTCTACCACTGCTCGTTAGGTATGGCGGTAAGCTTTGTGTGGACAGGTAAGCATATGGAGGCTGTAGAAAGTGAACTGCAAATGCCTTGCTATATCGCAGTTAAATGAAGCAGAAAGGATCAGGAAACAAGTCCACAAAGGGCAGGCCGTAAGTCAAGGACTCTGGACTGCACTCTGCAAAAGTTGAGAATTATTAAAAATGTGATGTGGTCAGACTGCAACTGTGCGTGAATCGCTCTGAAACCAGTGTGTGTGCCCATGTGGAGAAGAGGGGAGCAGACAGGCTGAGGGTGGTCAGAGATAAGGGAGACCAGTCGTGTCCAGTACTTAGAAGCCCAAGGGATGGAAAGAGATGGAGGAAGACTCAGAGCAGGAGGTACGCCTAGGAGACATGAAGGAAGGTTAGAGAAGGGTTTACGTTTGGCAACTGTGAGCTGATACAGTCATGAGGTCAGCAGTTCTGGGCCAGTGGTGAAGACAGGAGATTTTTAAGGAGGTAAGATACAAAAGTGCGGCAGCCAGCACAGACTAGTATTATCAGAAGCTTGAAAGAAATGCAGGAGGCTTTGTCAAGAAAGATTAATTTGATCGCTTCCGCACAGCTGTTTGTTAAAGGCAGCTAGGCTGGGTCCCACCAAGAGGCTGCCGTCAGAGCGTCTGGAAGACGCTGGAGACGCGGAGAAGGGAAACACCGAGAGACCGCGTGGAAGACAGGGACACCAAAGACAGCGCAGCAGCTGTAGAGGTTCTCAGGAGGAAGGAGGCTGAGGAACAGCGGAGGAGAGGCACGCGTTTCCCTCAGCAGAGCAGGAGAAATCACTTTCTGACAGGGAAGGACATGCAGATTTAAGAGGGCTGGATTTTTCCCTGAAGAGGAAAAGGACCGGGCTTACATAAGCTTCAGGTAAACACAGGCAGGTGGCCACCTAAGAGAACGAGATATTTTAAAACCCTCATCGAATCATCCTTTGCAAACAGTTTATTTCTGTTCTGAGTTCAAATTTCACTCAGCAGTCATCCAAACAGTAAAACAATGCATATTTTCCTATTTTCTTATGAAAGCTACCTTCAAAATGAGGTTAAGGCTACAATGGAATTAGTTAACAAAAATATCTAAAAAACATTATTATATCTTTGCATAATTTCTAGATATATTTGTGTTATATTTGTATAAAATACCACTTATCACAAACAGAAATTTTTACCCTTAAAAGGCTGCCTGACAAATATTACATTTCTTGTTTTACAGATTAAAAAACTAAGTTTCACAGAGAAAGAAAAATAACATACCCTGTATTTCATAGAAGGCAGACGTGGTGATACTGAATCTTAAGTGCTGTACTTGCTGATGTAGAATTTTCCTGCTCTACCATAAATTTGTTTTAATTACAAATCAAACATAACTGGAATTTAATTTTTGCCCACATTTGTTTTGTATTTAAGGAATAAAAATAATATTGTCTTGAATCTACTGTCAGAAAAAAATATTAAACTCATCAAGAGAAAAGTCAAATTTAGAGGCATGTAAATACTGTATTTTATCAAAAGCTAGTTTTAGACATATCAATAATTCAATAAACTCTCCAATTTTAAGAATGTGTCAAAGTCTATAAAAAATACTTAAGCAACACGAGCAAAATTTTAAAATGATCCTTACTGAGGAATTAAATTAGTTAAATCAGTACAAGTCATTCTTTGTAATAAATTTTAATCCCTGTTGTCCTTACATTAAGAGCTCACATACCGAATGTATCTGTAAAACCGAAGGCCAGTTGTGGAGGACGGGGAAAATGCTTCACCAAAATCTGAAAGTAGTACCTAGAATATTTCTAACACTATTTCAACTTCTGGGATATTTGGACATTACTTGATTTCACTAAACCATGAGTTAACCAAAACAATGATAAACATACCAATGTTTGTGAGGAATTCAGATTAGGAAACACTCTCAACTAGCCAAGAATTTATTAATATTACATTCTTGAAAACACAGAATCAACATAATTGAGTATAAATTTGAACAGATGTATGTCTGTCAGCAGTCACGTTTAACTGCAAAGAAGAATACTTCCAAGAATATACATTTCTGACTCCAGCCCTTGATAACAGTTCAGGAGGTTTAAAAACTGAAATCTGTCCCCAGTGCCCGGAGTAATGCATGTGTATCAAATTACATTACAGTGCTATAAACGTATTATTCACCATTAAACTAGGAAGGAATGACAAAAGTTCCAAAAACATGAAGCCATTGATTTCTGTGTCCTGAATACACTCTTCAGTCTGGAAGTTAATCCCAACTGCAAGGAAACACAGATCGTTGAGACCAATTCCTTAATTTGAGAGACAAGGAAATCGGGCCCAGGAAAGGGAAGCTTACAAAAATTCAGGTTAGGTAAAAGTGGAATTAAAATCCAGGTATCTGGATTCACAGTTGAATGCACTTCCCAGAAGAAGTATAGATATAAATAACCTCATGTAATTTCATCTGGCAAGCAAATTCTGAAGCTGAGTAGAAAGAACTTTAGGAAACATGCTGAGTTTGGCATTTCATCATATTTGAAAACACCTACTATAACAAATGAATAACTAAGTAGCATTGTAATTACAAAAGGTAAATTATTTTAAGTAATCAAACATAAACACTATTCAAATAATACTATGCAAGACCGCTTCTAAGTAACAAATGCATAAAATGTTTTCTCAGAAACATCCCTACTGAAAACACACAAGAAACAAGTAAAATGAAGGAAAATACAACAAAAATAACAAATACCCAATAAAACTAGTATTTTTAACTCGAGCCTTCAGTATGAAATGAAACAGTTGAAAATGTGTGCTGATTTGCATCTTTCACCAATCAAAAGGCAAAAATCAATCATGGTGAAAGCACACTAGTTTATATCACTGCCCTTGTAAGGTTGCAGTGTCTGGAAAATCATTCCCAAGACCTAGTCTTGTGAATCATTCTTATTACTCACTCCGTCTCGAGACTGTCTGCGCAGTCCTGACTGAAACGCGCTTCGGAGTGCACCTTCCTTCCGAACAAGTATCTATGTCAGGGTTATTTATAGGCATTTGCCTTCCATCAGTGGATTTCCAGGTAAGAAAAATAAAATCATCTCCACAATACTCTTCTGGAGAGATCTGAAATGAAAGCTAGAAATCTTGACAAATGTCCTTTGGGAAGATAATGAAAGCTCTACAATATAAAATATACATTAAAATCCTCTGAGCTTCTAAAGAACGCTGACGCTCTCTAATAGGCATATATAGTGAGACCCAGCTGCAATTACAGATGCAACTGGGAGCCTGTGCAGCTTTCTCTACGAGTTTTTACGTGCTCTAAGAGTACCAGCATCACCTCCTCCCTGGCTTCATTATGATTTCCATGAAATGTGGGCATCTTCTTTGTTTCTTACTCAGATGCCTTTTTCTCTATTTTGGAGATCTCCTCCTAATTCTTTACAAAAGCAGGACATGCTTCCCCCTGCTGGGAAAAAACTAAATTACAAGGAACATCCGAGTATCTTCCCCAGTACTATACAGAGAAATCAAGTCCTGGGAAAGAGAAAATGTTAGGGAGCCTGGTGCAGCCTGCGCGGAGGGCTCTAACCTTCAGGGGCAGAGACGCTTGGGCAAAGTCCTCTGCTAACAGCTTCTCGTACGCATCCTGCCTGGCAGTTTTCAAGTAAAACAACTCACAATAATGACTGATGAATTAATCGTTGAGTCAGCTGTCCCAAAGAGAACTCCAATTAGAAGGTCAGAGAAAATAAACAATTTGTAACTTTTTTCACTTCACAAGCATTCTGATGCTAAATAAAGGCACTTCTGGAAAAACATTGAAGTAAACTATCTGAGATGATAACCGCATTTTGAACAATTTTAACAATATAGTAACTTGTTTTTTCTATAGTCATCATTTGGTTTTTGTCATTACTTTAAAAGTAGGTGGAGTTTTTTTTTTTATTGACTCGTTTCCCACTTTGATTTTTTTTTTCTTTCTGAATGAAGCACGCACACCTGTACTTTACTCCCCAATACTCTACAAAACCAGCCCTTTTCTTGAAAACAGTTTAGTCCTTTCACGTTTCACATTCTGATTATCACTATTTTCCTGATTGCTTAGCAAGCAAATTATAAATAACACTCCATCAATAAAATGTCAAAATAAAACCAGTGTCCACAGGAATCACGCACAGAGGGCCAGAATGTTTTCCTTCCGCGCAGGGCTAGGTCTCAAGGAATTACCTGCAGGCTGAGGCGCCGGAGTAGAGGAAGTTGTCACTCTGGGTTCTGTAGTGGGTTCGTCCCTAACAGCTCGAGCTAGAAACTGCACGGTGGCCAAACTGACGATGGAGCAATTCATTATTAATGAAGCATTCATCCAAAAGCCCTGCGGCTGCACCGAAAAGGTGCGTGCGGACCCCGGCGGCCGCGGGGTCTGGCGGCGGCCTCCCCCGCCGCGTGGCGTGACCCGCGCCGGTGTGTGCCACGCAGAAGTTTGTGCGTGTGAGCTCCTTTTTTCCAGCACCCTCCGGAGCCACGCAGGGCGAGTCCGCCGGCCGGGGCGCAGCGCGGGGACCGGGCGCCGGCGAGGGGGACCCCGCGCCCCCCGCCCGCGCCCAGCCCGCACGCGGCGCCCGCCGCCCGCCCGCCCAGCCCCGCGCCCGGCGCCCCCAGCGCCCCCAGCGCCCCCAGCGCAGGCCCGTGCCGCCCGCCGCGGTCCCACAGGTCGCAGCCCGGCCGCGGGCGGCGCCTACCTTCGGCCAGCAGGCGCGAGGCGTGCACGAAGGAGGGGTCCAGGCTGTCCTTCTCGGCCATCAGCTCGGGCAGGTATTTCTCCTCGGCCATCGCGCGCTCCGCCGTCCCCGGGAGGGCGACAGCGCCAGGCTGCGCGCTCGCTCGGGACGCAGGCGGCGGGCAGCGGTGCCGGCTCCGCCCCCGCCGAGGCCTGCGCGTCCCCGCGCCCAGCCCGCGCCCGCGCCCGCCCCGCGCCCCGCCGTCGGCTGAGCGGCCCGCGCCCACGCCCGTCCCCGCCGTCGGCACTCGCCGGCTCGCCCTGCCCGCCTCGCGCGGCGGCCTTAACTGGAGACGCGGGTCTGGGCGCGGCCCGCCCCCGCCGTGCGGCCATTGGCGCAAGTCCCGGGGAGGCGGGGCGCGTGCGGAGTCCGCGGGCTCTCATTGGCCTGTGCACACGTCGCGTCGTCTGACGGGCGGGAGGCCGCTGCAGCGGGGAGGGGCGCTCGGGAGGTGCAGAGCCTTTCTCCTGGCGGCCGGGTCGTCCGTGGTCGTCAGGCATGCCCAGTTCTGCAGAGCCCCGCGAGGGCTGCGCCGGGCCAGGGTGCAGCACGCGGGAAACGCACAGCTCACCGAGAGGCGCCGGCCGGCAGAGAAGGGCCAAGCGGCAGGCCCGGGCAGGAACGCGCGGGAGGTCTCACGGGTGCGGGTGCGGGTGCGGGCGCGGGCACAGGTGCGCGGGCTTCCCAGGCGCAGGCGCAGGCACAGGTGTCCGCTTCCTCGCGCGCTGCACGGTGCAGGACCAGCAGGCACCGAGGACGGCAGCGTCCGCTCCGCGGGCGTCCCAGGCCGCGGCGCCTCCGCTGAGCCACATCTGGGGACCCGGGAGACTGCTCGTCGATAAGCAGCTGGAGCGGCTCCGGGTGGCACTGACCATCGCGTCCCACAGTGGCATCGCTGGACGTCGGTTGGTCCTAGTTCTCCGTCCGGCTCCCCAGCCGCATCCCGCGTGGGTGCAGGGGCTGCACGTAGAGCTGATTAATTACCCGCCGAGTCTGCGGATCAGATCCAGAGGATTGTGCCGGAAAGGAGAGCCTGACGCCAGATACCCACGGTGGCCGTGGTTCCCGCTTTCTCCTTAGTGTACTGTGACGGGGCTATTTAACATCCACCCCACCGCCGTTTAAAGGGAGTTCGACCATCGCGGTTTGCTCACAATGGGGTGAAGCCCATCCACCCCTTTCCGGGGGACCCCAAAATGTAAATTGTGGGTTTCAAATGCTGCAACCATCTTCTCCTTGGTCTTGAGTTGTCTTTTCATAAACCTTTTCGGTTCCTCCTTTGAGACAGGAAAACAGATGCCATGCTTCGCAACAGAAAATATGCTGAAACTTTTCCAAGTTCTCTTACTGTACCTGAGCCTTTTCCTCACTTCTGTATTTTTAGATGGAATTGTAACTTCATCCTGTATTCAGGGAATGTTTTCACAACGTTAACGGGCCTCATATCCATTATCTCGGCTTATCCTCACGAAAGCCCTCCGAGAAACATGAGCTGTTGGAAGCGTGGAAGCTAGAAATTGAACACACGTGCAGGGCTGTGGCATGGCTGGGACATGGCCGACCTGAGAACAAAGAGACTCCTCAAAGGGCAAGATAAGGTCACAGCTGAGGACACCTGGCTCCAACTCCGAGTAACTAAAGACTGGGGCTGCAGACATTTCACTCCTGCGGTGAAATGCAACCTGGAGATCTTCTCCTAAGAGACTTCTCCTAAATTAGCATGATTTGTTACTTAGAAAAGTCCTTGAACCACTCCCGAGGTCTGTTCAGTTTCCTGCGTTTTCCTCTCTAACCCCCTAAATAAATACGGGCAACCCAGAGACATCCCCTGTCTTAGCCACCGGAGTCCCTGAACTCTGAAGAGGGTTTTGATCCTCCTGAAGCCCTGAAATCATAGCACTTATCTCAGTTATTTAAGCCTTTGCTGTGCACGCGTTTGGTAGATTGGGGATCTAGGCCAGGTCCCCAATAATGAGCTAAGCTTTGCTTTCTCTGTCCTGAGCAATGTGGAAAGTGAGGCAGACAAAACCCGAAATATCATACCTGGGTGATGCTAAAGACAAGGTTAAAAAGCTGATTTAGTGCCACTTAGCTTCTGGTTGTACTACTTTACATGTTATTTATTTTTATGTGTATTTATTCATTAAATGTGTATTAGATACTAAAAAGACTATGGGGACTGTACTTGAAGAAGCACTGATGACCTAGATGTATAGATTCTATTTCCTGCCATTATAGAGCTGTGTTCTAATGGGGAAAGACAAAGAAAATCAAACGCCCAAGACAAATGACAACTGCGGATTGCAATACAGGCAAAGAAGCGAACCAGTCCCAGAACCAAGAAAGACAGTGCAAGAGGACACAGAGCTACTTTTGTGTCTGCACGTGTACACTTATTCATATCTATGTGACATTTAAAACACTTGAAACAAAACCTAACGGGACAGGCAGTAGCTGTGCACAGTGTGCAGAGAAAGGTATTCCGGGCAGGAGAATTTTTTCCTACAAAAATCCTATGACTGGCATCAGTGTAGCAGCAGTGGTTTTGAAGGAAAAAAAAAAAAGAAGAGGAACAAATAAGAAAAGGAAAAATCAGGACTGGTGGATGGAAAATTATGTAGATTTCTTTCTAAATGTAATAGGAGACCCTAAGGAGATGTTTGAGTGTGCTTCTCAGAAGATGTCTTCCTGACTAGTACAAGGAATTCTACTTTCAAAGACATTTCCACGTGGAGTGAAAGATTCACCAAGAGAGTGCTGCCTACTTTATTAGATTGCGTGCAGGATGTTTAGCAGTGAAGATTAATGCAGTGCGCACACAGTTTGCAAGGCAGACATGAAAGAAAGGCATGCTGCTGGTCTTCAGAGCAGTGGAGGTTGAATGAGACCAACTAACTGCAGAAGTTTTAGAAGTTTAGAATATGAAAAATGTAACATCATTGAAATCCTATTTTTGCTTTGCAGCATACCAAGAGGTTAAAAGCACATGGTGCTAACAGGGGCATGCACAAACCTAGTTTCATAAGTCAGAAAGATACAGTAACTCTTATTATGTCCAACAAAAGCCATTGCATTATTTTTTATACTCTTTTCAGGGCTGGGGTGTAGCTCAGTGGCATAAGTGCCAGCCTGGCAAGCACAGGGTCCTGAGTTCGATTCCCAGTACCAAAAACAAAAACAAACAAACAAACAAAAAAAATTTAGGAATATACTCCTCTTTCCTGCAGCTAACGGTGCACTACAACTGAGCATTGTTCCATAAACCTATAATCCCAGCTCTCTGAGGGGCTAAGTAAGAGCATTTCAAGGTCAAGCCTCGCCTGGAAAATTTAACAACTTCGTTTGAGATTCTGTCTCCAAATGAAAAGTAATTTTAAAAGGTCTGGGGTTATAGCTCAATGAGAAGGTCCTAGATTCAATCCCCAGTATGAAGAGAAGGGAAGGAAAAAAAGAGAAGAGAAATTTCAGAGTTATCCAACTGACTTTATTATGTAATATCTCTAGTTGTCTATCTTGGTTACTTTACTTTCATTGCTGAGACAAAATACTTGACATCCAAAATGAAAGAAAGAAAGATTTATTTAGCTCACAGTTTGTGGAGGTTTCAGTCCTTAATCGGCTGGTTCCACGGCAGGGTGGCGTGGCACAGGGGCAACAGTTCAAGGTGGCAGAAGACAGCACAAGCAGCCAGAGCAAAAGAGGTGGTAAGGAAGCAACTTTCCCTCCCTTATGTTGTCTGCAGGCTACCCGCCCTCGGGCAGGTGTAGCGCTCACACCACCTCCCTGCCCTCCTCTTACACAGGCTCAGTCTCCTGCTGAGTCACTTAATTGACCTTCTAAACTTCTCAAGTTGAAACAGTTATTAACCATTCCAATGTCCATGTTATAAATATGATCAACTAGTGTATTTTTCTTGTCATCACCAAAATTAAAATTTTTGTACCATCTCACATGAACCTTCATCAAATGCCTAACCCTAACTCTAAACTTAACCCTAAAATAAATGACATTAGAATTAAAATTTTTAAAAAGAAAACAATAACCTAAGTTTTAGGGTGATCTGTGTGCTTATTACATGACAGGCATTATAAAATAACACATGTAAGACCCATGAACCCTCAGCAATCAATATGATTCAGAATTGACTCAAAAAATGCTGCCTGTTCCCAAATGGAATTTGGCCAATTATAGGAAAACTCCAGTTCTCCATCCATACCCTTACCAAGCATCAGATCCATGTGTTTTCAATAGATGGCTCTGTATCACTATGTGTGCTCTATTCGAGCATGAGCATTCTACAGGTATCATAATTACCTATTAAATATTATCAGAACAACCTCGTGAACACAAGCATTTTGTAAATATAAATCCTAATAGAGAAACTCTCTATATGGTTATTGAGTGTAGAGTATTATGTGCTTATATATGAATAAATTATAACTGTTGGTAAGCTCACTTCTAATTGTGCAGATAACCAAAATAACCACCGAATTGATTTGTGTAACATAAGTACATATTTATCTCATTTTAAACATAATTTCTACATGTTTTCATGTGGTTCTGCATATTTACATAGTCTCAGAAATAGGATATTGTGAAAATACTTTTCCCAATTAAATTTGGGTTTAAAGGCTATATAAGGCATGCACTGTAGAATATGTTTGCAGTTAGTATACAAACTATGTATTCAATACTTTCACCTGCCCTTGCAAGAAAGGCTAGGATAAAGGGCATTTAATCATGCTTATCTTTGAACACTAATAAAAAAAATACACATTCTGCATCACCAAGTAAAGCAGTTTCTATTTCTTTCAGAGTTCTTACAAACTGTATGGCTACTAAATTGGCTTGATTATTCCAAAGATGGACAGTACTCAGTCATGGTAAGAATTGTAGATTAACAAGATTGTCTCACCTCAGTGACTTACGAGCCCCTGTGTAATGATAATGGAAGCTGATGACCCTCATTTACTTCGTGTTTACTTAACCTACTAATTATGTGGTGCCTAGGACAGAGTATAATAAAGAACTGAAATATTGACTGACTCACTTTAATTTACTGGAATCTTTCAGAGCCCATTACTATAATAATTAAATAAGTTGGACAGCTATTTTGCTATTTCAATTTCTTCTAGTTTTACTAAGTATACAAGTGAAATTAGTTCCAGATTTTTAATAATTTCTGTGATGTACTTTTGGGTTTTAAAAGGGAACAGTGCAATGAAGTTTTAGCTCTTTTCATAACAGTATTAATAGCACGTGAAAATCTCTCATTTGTAATGTGTTTAGAGCTAAAGTTGTGCTGTATGCTAATATGTATACCACACACAAAATTATTATGCACCACTGATAGCTGGAATGTGTGTGTTTTCTGACTGGAAAGCGTAAATAATTATACTATATTTTAGGTGACACAACATGTAATTTAAGAACAGCAGAAGAAAGACAATGACTGATAATTGTTGAGCGTCTACTATGTTTGGAACACTGTCATTCTGAATCCTCGTAACGAGAGGAAGAAAGGCCAAGGAAGAAATTGTTCTCCTTAAGAGGCCTAACAGCCCAGATAGTCAGTTTCTGGGGTTGAGTTGTCTGTGTTTGGAAAAGTGACCGAGTTCCCATTGTACCTCTACTGACAATTGCCCCTGGTACATTTTGCTTGGCATGGGTGGCAGTCAAGAAGTACTGCTTCGTTGTTGGGAGGGGGAGTGAAGCGATCATTCCAAAGTGAAAGTTACTGAATGTCTTATTAAAATTAAATCCTTAAATTGTTGAATTGTAGCTCAAGCATTGATTACTTCTGGAGATCAATATATTAAGGTAAGAAGCCACATCAATAAAAGGTAGCAATTTTCATTCACAGCAAATGAAGATTTGATCATCACTGTTGTATTCAGTATAAAATGAAATGAAGACTATGAAGTGGTTTAATGAAAACAATCTTCAACTGCATTAAAACTTTTGCCACAGAAGCAGATGTAAAACCAATTATTTTATATCATGAATAAACAATTATTTTATACCAAGGGAAGAAAGATAATGAAATTTTAATTTAATTTAAATAAGATTTCTTTAAAAAACAGTCCTACAAAAAATTACTTAATATGGAAATAGTATTCTAAAAGAGTGCCATCCCATTTAAGGTTTTCAATTATGATTGATACTTGTTTGGTATAAATATTTTGATCATTCTTTTCTCTTGAGTTAAGTTTTTGCTATACATAAAAATAATCATTATGAAGTCCTTCTATATAGAATAGTCTTGTATGGGATAGCTTTTATAAAATACATATAGGGCATTTGTAGGGAATAATGATTAAATTACAAAATACCATTCCAAGCCCAAGAATGTGTCATTCCAGCACTGGGGAGAGGACAAAAGAAGAAGAAAAGTCAAAGACGTAGACATTGTATGAGAGATACTGGGTGACAAGCTAAGCAATCCAATCCTAGGCTGCATTCTGGACTATACTGTGTTCTTGCTTTCTCTTTTCGCTATACAGGACATTGGTGAGATAATCGGCAAGATATGAATGAAGTCTTTTTAGTTTCCTCATTTTGCTAATGGTACTGTAATAATGTAAGCAAGTGTGTTGTTCTGAGTACACAGTAAAGTCTTTATGGGTAAAAAGGTGTCATATCTGTCACTTATTTTTAAATAATTAAGAAATATATACAGAAAGAGAAACAGAGGCAGAGTGAATGGCAAAGTGACTGTAATTGTGGTAAAATACTAACACTTAGAGAAATTGACCAAGGGGCATATGGAGATTTTTCTATTATTTTGAAACTTTTATAGAAGTCTGAAACTTATTTGGTAATAAGTATTTAAAGAATAACTTCACCATATCTTATCCACACATTAAGTGTTATATTTTCCTGGCCAGCCACGTGACAGCAAGCCCTCACAATATATAGTATTCATAATAGTGTGCATTGAACGCACATAGCTGACCTCATAAATATCATTTATTTTTTGACGCAAGGTGTTCTATGTAGTTCAAACTGGATTTGAACTTCTGTGTAGACCAGACAGACCTCAATCTTGAAGTGATCCTCCTGTTTCAGCCTTCCAAGGCCTGTGAATATGCACATGTGGCACTTGAACACCCAGTTAATTTTTAAAGAATAACTTTACAAATCCCACTAAAGATAACAAGTATGTATATGTGAATTGCCTATTTATCTCTTCTAAGGATACTACTATTACAGTATATATGTTGGATTGAGTATTCCTTTTAAAATTTACAATAGCAGCAATTTATTAACCATTTTTAAAAATTCAATAAACTACATAAATATATATTTGTTTTGAAAGATACTAGAAATAACTACAGTTCTATTTTAATGACAAATGTGAAAACAGAAATCTTTAATTTATGTTCTTCTTGTATATGATCATGGACTTCAAGAGTGCCATGATAATCCATGGCTTTACCATGTATCTTCAGTATGCTTTCATCCAGACTCAGGGACATCATTGGTGAAGTGCATGCTTCCTTCTAAAACAATGTGTTGTGCATGTCCTTGAATATATTTACTTGGCTTATTCAGAATCTAAGGAGGTGTGAAAGTAATGGGACACAGGAACAAAAGTTCTTGTCTTCTAGTCAAAAGTTTCCCATGGTTGCATAAGGTTAGGAGCAGTAAATGCAGCTTGTATTACTGTAGCAAAGGTTAAAGCAGTCATTGCTTCATGATAAAAAAAATCAGGAAATTAGAAATAGATAGAAACTTCCTCCAGATTGTAAAGGCCATTTATGGAAAACCTAGATAATTCATATTCAATAGCAAAAGACTGAAAGTTTTCCCCTAAGACAAAAGATAAGATAGGTTTACCAATTTTACCATTTCTATTCAACACAGTGTTACAAGTTAAATCTGGAACATTAAGACAAGAAAAAGAAACAACATCCAAATTTGAAAGGAAGAAGTCAGTTTATATCTATCGTAGATGCCCTGATTCTGTAAGTAGAAAATTCATGAAAAACTCCCAGAGCTAATAAACAGTATATCAAGTTTGCAGGCATTGGGTCAATAGCAGGAAAAAAAAAAAAAA
>RJWM01012950.1:40000-54887 GCA_004363535.1 Dasyprocta punctata | reverse complement strand
CCTTGCGCCTGCCAGGTCAGGCGCTTAAGCCGCTGAGCCAAACTCCCCAGTCCTGGTTTTTTGAGGCAGGGTCGCACTATGTAGCTCAGGCCGGCCTTGCGCTCGCATTGTAGCCCAAGCCGGCCTCGAACTCACAATGCTCCACCTACCTCAGCCTCCCGAGTGCTGGGATTAAAGGCGTGCGCCACCACGCCCGGCTTCCTCATCATTTTTTGCTCTCAGTTTCAAAGTTCTCTTCCAGGAAACCTTCCTGAGTGCCCAGCAAGTCAGTTGTTCTCCTCCTGAGTACTCACAGGACCCTGAACTTGCCTACACATTTTTCTATAACACAGCGCCTTTTCACTTCTCCACAAACCAGCCGATAAGCACCACGAGAGCAGTATGGTGTACCTCTCATTCACAACTGTATTCCTAACCTTTTAAAAAATATTTTTATATGACTAAACATACTTTGAATGACTCAATCAAAACCACAGGAGTAGAATTTAACTTTACAGAGAAAGAGTGGCAAACATATAACCTAGAAACATCTCTGCTCTAGAACATGAAGGAAAGGATTTTTAAAGCACCTTGTTTTTGTAGCTCTTGACAGAAAATATTAGGTTTAATCACATGATGTATCCAACATTTGTCCATATCTTAACATAGGTAAATGACAATTTCATACAGTTAAACTTAATCCATTTTGATCATTCACAAAGTACCAGTACTGGTAGAGACCAGTGTCCTGACACCAAAGGTCAAGGGCTAGAGCTGGCCCAACAATATTTAACCTACTTCTGTAGCCTTTAATCAGCTGATTTTTAGAAAATAGTCAAGTATACATCTTTGTGCATTAGATATGATTGAGACAGTTGAAGTTGACCCACTTTTCAGCAAGAGGAATGCTGTCGAGGTTCAACCTTAGCACTTCCTCTGGTCTCCTGCACCTGCCCTATTCAGTCATGCTAGTTACTAGGCCCAAACCATCTGAGTTTGAGACTTTCAATGGGAAATATGTTGGTATTTCTTATTCCCCTCCAAAACTAAAGTGAACTAGGTTCAAATAAATACTAGGGAATGTGCATCTGACTTTCCTGTAGATGGGCAGAGATTAAGGCTGAAAGTCTCCTCTAAAAGACAATCATTTATCTTTGGTTAGTACCTACTAAAGGAAGTATCTTCAGGAGCAGAGACAATCACTGGTTAACACACAAAGTATTCATATGACAGCTGGTATTTAATAATTACTTTAAAAGATATCTGAGGTGACTGAAGTGGAATGATTTAGTTCCTTTATAATAAGTTCAGATTCCTTATTAAAATTTGCTTTAATAAAAGCTTTTTTAAAAATTGCTATTCCCTGCCATATGTACTAACAAATTCAAGAAAAACTGATAGAATTTAGTAAGCATTTTATTTCATATTTTGCCTTTAACAAAGCCACTAAATTGGATGAAATTAGAACTAGCATTTATTTCCTAGCAACCAAATCAACTCTATGAAGCTAAGTGTTGATTCTATGTTTTCTTTGTATTATCTCTTATTGTTAATACTATTGATTCCTTTGATCTTTTCTTGTGCAGGGAGGGTATATAGATTACAAGATAAACTGAAGCACTGAGAGAAAAAAAAATACCAAGCTACTGCAATCAAGCAGTAGTCAAGCTGGATCACTTATGCTTTAAATATCCCTTTTTACCCATAGAGAGTTTCTGATTTTATTTTAGACATAATCTTCCTATACATAAGTGGAGCTTCCTGCTAATTTGATATCACTCCAAAATTACTAGTTGGTTTTGTTAATTTAGTGGAGTAAAACCTAGTGGCAACCAGAAGAGCAAAATGGCTCTTTAAAAGTGGGCAAAGTATTTTCTTTCAGAGAGAAGCTGTTTCTCCAAGCTTCCTCATGCCCAAGTGTAAACCTCCAACTCTCCTCTCCTCAGCTCAATGATGCACAAACTAACATCTCTTCTAAAGGAGTAGACAGATGCTGGCCCTGGGACCAGCCTGGTTTTGCTTCCACAGGAAGGAAGGAGCCAGGAGGGAAGAAGTGAAGAATGGCTAGGGGATGAAACCTCTTGAAAATTTTATTGGCTATGGTCTCATCATAGTCCCTCTCCTCTCTCTTCCCTTACTAGAAATCTCGTTGCAGACCTGAACAGAGGGAGAGGGCAATTTGTGGCAATAAGAGGATCCTCTGTCTCCTTAGAGCCACCCTTGAATAAAGCCTTTGTCCGTTTTCACCAAAGATTGTATATCATATTCTCAGGAAGCAGCAAGCAGTATGGGTCCGAGTGAGTACTAATATAGTCACGTGAGGTTTTTTGTTTTTGCTTTTGTTTTATTTCTAGTACTACAGATTGAACCAAGGGCTTTCTCACTGAGCCACAGTCCCAGCCCTTTATTTATTATCTTGAATCTCACAAAGTCACTCTGCAGCCCAAGCTGGGCTGGAACTTAGAATTGGTCAGATTGTAGCATCAATTGTTGTAGAATCTCCTAAAATAGAGATTTCTGAATGATTATGGAACTAACCTAGAGGTCAGTTGCCTGGAGGACTAGCTAAAATGCAAATTGTTTTAATATATTGTTGGGGCCCAGCACTACAGTTGCTATTCTTTTTTTTTTTTTTTTTTTTTTTTTTTTTTTGTACCAGGTATTGAATTCACAACCTCCCAAGCAGGTGCTTAAGCCACTGAGCTAAATCCCCAGCCCCATTTTTTTGAGACAGGGTCTCACTATGCAGTTCAGGCTGGCCTTGAACTCACTTCATAGCCCAGGTTGGTCTCAAACTCACAACAATCCTCCTGCCTCAGCCTCCTGAGTGCTCGGATTAAAGGGGCGCACCACTACGCCCGGCTTACAGTTGCCATTCATAAAGGAATGAGAATTTACATTTCTAATGAGTCCCTGGGTAAAACTGACAGTGCTGGGCCACAGACTGGTCACATTTTGAGAATTACAAGTACAGAGAACCAGACTGGTCAGTGAGAAGAGTCTTTATTTTGTTTATGATCTATTTTCTACAAAACTCAAGTCTGCAAGCAGATTTCTTGCACAAGTAATACAACCATATTGGTTCTCTGAAATTTACATTGTGTCTGTTATCCAGTATGACATCTAACTGTGTCTTTTTAGTTCAAGTAGAACCTGTCAACTGGGTTGCAAAAAGAAACTGCAAGCACGTCATTCTTTTTTTTTTTTTTTTTTTTTTTTTTTTTTTTTTTTTTTTTGTGGCACTGGGGATTGAACTCACAGCCTCATGCCTGCCAGACAGGCACTTAAGCCACTGAGCCAAACTCCCAGTCCCAGTTTTTTGAGGCAGGGTCGCATTATGTAGCTCAGGCCAGCCTTGCGCTCGCGTCATAGCCCAAGCCGGCCTTGAACTCACAACGCTCCACCTACCTCAGCCTCCCGAGTGCTAGGATTAAAGGCGTGCGCCAACACACCCGGCTAAGCACATCATTCTTGATACTGCAAGATTGCCCAAAATTTCCTAGCTTTACTTTGCTTTGCTGGCATGATTTCTTCCACCAGGTTTAGGTATTTTCTACATAACAAGACTAAGTAACTTTTGTCAGTGAAAACATTTTCAAACTATAGTTGATCTTTGTCAAACTAAGGTATTATGGCAGATGTATTAATACTGAAAACCTCCAAATGGTGATAAACACTATACTGACAAAAGTTGGGCACACTTGTGAAAGCTACATTTATAGTGATGCTCTTAAAGTTCCTAGCTTGATCTTTGGAGTCTAGCCAGTGGGGAATACCTTCCCTTGTTAAGGCCTTTGCAGAGGCCTCATAGAGGTTGAGTATACTCATCGTTTAACAGAAGCTCAGCTTCTCTCAGGCCTCGGAATCATGAAGCTATATGCTTCTTAAATAAGTATTAAATAAAGATAAGACTCCTAGCTGCTCTAGTGAAGAGCTTCAAAAGAAATTAAAGAACAATAGCTTAATAGACTTCCTAAACCACACTCCTCTCAGAAAAGTTTTTTTTTTTTTTTTTTTGCTATTTTGCTTTTGAGACAGATCTCACTATACCCCAGTTGGCCCTCAAGGTCTTATCAACCTCCTGCCTTATGTACCATTTAGAAGCTTTATTTATTAGTACAAAAGTAAAATACAAAATTGAACAGTTAATCAAATTAATCAAACAGAGCCTCTGTAGGGGGGGATGGAGGATGCGGAGGCAGGAAGAGAATGTCTGAAGAAAGAAAATCACTCTGTTTTTCTTCTCAAAAAAGTATCTGGAAGGGCCAGAGCTCTGCATTAGCTGTGTCAGCTCCTGCTTCTGAGATCCTCCCTTCTACTCAGAGGAAGTGCTGAGCAAGAACGATTTACTTCAAATGCTGCCAAGGCAGAGCGTCTGAAGACTGGTTCATGTTGCAAATCCAGCAAGGAAGCAGGCTTGGGGCAAGTGCAAGCATTTAAGGAAAACACAGGAAAGCATTTTGACAGCCCTAGTTGGGGATTTTCCCAAAAAGATTTGTAAGATGCCAAGTTAATCTTGAGGCTTCTTGCCTCACCTCCTTTTATGTCTCTCCCTGAACAGTTCTTGTATAAACTTGTCCTCAGGATGTCTTTCAGGCTCCTATAAACTCCCACCTCTGAGTAGCCTTGGCACCTCTGCCTCACCCTAAGGCCCTTGAATTACTCGCCTATTTCCACATTTCTATGGTTAAAAACCTCCCTTGAAGGCAGGAATGCAAGATACACCACATTCTCCTTTCTGAGTCAGATGGAGACAGCAGCCATTTCCAAGCCAAGTAGCTTCCCTTTCATTCAGGTTGTATCACCTTTATTCCAAAAGACCTTCTTCCCCTTTGGAAAGCAACTCAACTCTGACAAAACTGATTACCAACCAAGGGCAAGTGAAAGATGCAATATTTTGAAGAAGCTGTCCCAAGACCATTTTGATTCGGAGCAAAACTCTGAACTGAATCCACAGGGGGAAAAGCAGCCTGTATGCCATGCTGCAAGTTGCACTTCTCCAGGTTCTGCTGGACATCACCCTTCATCTGTTCAGGCTGCTATCACAAAATACCATAGACTAGACTTTTTTTTCCCTCATTCTTTGCAATATAGGGTAGGCTGAGAATTTTCCAGATCTTCAAGTTCTGGTTCTGGAATTACTTACCAGTTCTTCCAGTTTCTAATAATACATTCCTCACTTCTGTCCAAGGTCTTTTATATCAGTATTTCTATCACATTCCATTCATGACTACTATGTGCTAAGAAAACTAAAACTTTCCCTCTAATTCTCTTCTTTCTTTCTGGGCCCTGCCCAGAATCCCCCCAGAGCTCCATAAATTTAGCAGTTACCTCAAAACTCTTTCAGTCTCTACCCATTGTCAAACTACAAAGCTGCTTCCTTATGTCTAGGTATAACGGCACCCTTCTTCCTTCTCCAAGCAAAGTCCCATTGGCCGAATTGGGATTATACTGTCCTTTATTTCCGTTTCCATAGCTCCAAATAACAAAAGATGCTCACTTGTCACATTAAACCACATTTGCCCTTTTTCTTAACTCTGGTTTGAATTCTGCTTATGTTGGTTTCATGATCCCCACCACCACCACCATTGATCCTTGATCTCCTTTCCAGTCTCCCTTTTCTTGCTTGCCTCTTAAATGTCTATATTTCTGGGTGCTCCATGGTTCTTCTATCTTTTCATTCTAGAAACTAATGGCTCATACTTTTGGGGAGTTAATAAGATAAAAAGATCATGGAAGTCTTCTCAGAGGATCTACTTATTGACTATTTTTACAGAGCTTATTATATGCCAGGCACTGTTCTAGTTGCTGAAGATATACTAGAGAACAAAACAGACATGATCCCTGTTCTCATTGAGAAGACAGACAAGTAAATAAGTTAAAATTATAGATGACTTCAAGTTGTGATAACCACCATGAAGAAAACCAAAACAGAGTAGGACACTGATGGGGAAGAATGTTCTCTCTGAGATGTGATTTTGGCCAGATGTTATTTAAAGCTGTGATTCTGGATGACATCACCCAGGGAGGAGAGCAAATAAAGAAGGGAAAGCCGAGGACTTAGCCTTTGGGTATTTCACCCTTTCAATTTCAATAAGAATAGAAAGATCCAGAGCAGGAGACTGAAAAGGAGGTGGCTAGTGACAGAAGAAGAAAGCCAAAAAAATACAAGGTTCTAGAAGACAAATATATATATATATATATATATATATATATAATTTATATATATATAAATTAAAAGTAAGATATATATATATCTTACTTTTAATTTTTTTGAAAAATAAAAATAAAAACAAAGATCTTTAAGGCTTTAAGTTAACAACAAAGAAAATGAAATATGAATGAAAATGAGAACTCAAATGTACGAGCTTATAAAAAATACTAGCAATTTATCTTACTGTCATTGGATTAAAGTTCATTGTTGATATATCTTTGTTGAGTCAAGAGAAAGTTGTTCTTAACTTACTTGGCTTTCTGAATAAAAAATATAATTAATGTAGCTATATGATATCTCAAAAGCTGGATGTAATGCCTTCCAAAATTTAAGAACAAGTTTCAGATATTTTGTTTTATTAAGACAATAAAAGTAAAAAAAAAAAGCACTTGAAAAAATATTATCTGAAATTAAGGTAAACATTCATTTAATCATATATCCTTTTTTAATTTTAAAGCAAAAAAAGAATAAAAACTACGATACAAAATTTCAAAACAAAATAATACATTAATATCGTATTATCTCCCTAGTGTAAAAAACTAAAAGAGTAAAAAAAACAGATCAAATACAATAGATATTGTGAAAGTGAAGGGAACAGAAACTACTCAAAAGGAAAGAATAACTGGGATGGGAGAAAGGAGAAAAGAAAAGAAAGAAGGGAAAAGAATATCTATATACATATACATATATCAAATGCAAGATAGAAACCTATACTACTAATCTCTATTAGCTCATCAACAAGAACCATTTTTGCTTTCATCGATCATTTTTTTCATGCCTATATCTTCTAATCTGAGCAACTACTTTGAAGATAACATGCAATATATTAATATATTTTTGAAATGTTTCAAGAAAATGAGATGACCAACTGTGTTACATGCTACTAAGAGGATGAGTGAGATGAAGATCAAGGGTTACTTATGGACTTTGGCAAGGAAGAGATTGTTACCAACCGTAAGGTTGGTTTCAGTGGAATCAGAAGGGAAGACCCCGACTGTCTTTGCCTTCTCAGTTAATTAAATGCTAAGCCATCAGTTGAATGTAAGACACAAAGAGTTGCTAGAAGTTTGAAAAGAGGAAAAGTGAGATAAATAAGATTGCTGTTTTGCCATGGAAGTTTCATTTAAAATGTGTCACAGACTCAGTGAAACAAGTCAGCCCAGTTGGATGCTTTCCTCCACTACATTATTTCAGCTGAATCTTGGCACCCTTTCTCCGAGTGACTTCATCCAAATTCCATGACTTATGCAGCATTTTTGTCTCAGAATTTCCAAATCTGAATATCCAGCCCAATCCTGCTTTTGGAATTCCAAACTCATGTCTAATAAATTTCTCAACTTCTCAATTCTCAGTGAAAATCCTGCTACATTTCTTCCTTACGCATCCCATTCCTTCACCTCCAAAGTGTTATAGATCCTACCTTCTTTTCATCTTGCATATCTAATTTCAGCACTAAATTTAGCCCATCATCACTTTTCACCTGGCTTCCTTTAACAGTCCTGTCTCTCTAATGCAAATATATCTCCTACTTCATCTTCCATGCTGCTTCTAGGGCTCTCTTTGGAAAATGAAAATTTCATCACCTCACTCTCAAATTACTTACTTAAAGTATTTCAAAAAGTACCTTTAGATACAAAAGTACAGGTAAGGTGGGGATGGTTAAATGGGTACAGGGGAGCAGCTGAATAACAAAAATAACTTCTAATGTTCTATAGCACATTAGGATAACTATGGTTGACAATTAATAGTTCAAAATAAATAGCTGAGAGGATTTTTGGATGCTCCTAAATGCAAAGAAATAAAATATGTCTGGATGATAAATATTCTAATTGCTCTAGTCCGATCATTACACTTTGTATATGTGTATTGAAATGTCACACTGTACCCCATAAATATGTTAAATTACTACTGTAAAATAAGTTTGTAAGTAAAACTAACAGAATGCTTCTAGGTATGATGCTGATTATCCTATCAGTTTGCCTCAATGGGCTTTTATCTCATTCATTCCAAGTTACTTGCAGCTTGCCATACCACATGTTGTATCATATCTATGTATCTTCAAACATATCCTTCATTTGAAAAATCTTCTCTGCAGCTACTATCACTACTAACTCCATCTTACCATTTACTACAGGTAAACTTTGCTGATCCTCCATCCACTGGGCTTTTCATCTTGACTATTCTAGCAAAATAACTCTTAACAAAGTTATGACAAATTCTTCAATGTGGCCAAGAACAGTGGTAAATCCTTAGTCTTCTCACCAGCCTGTGATGGGTCCAGCCTCTTCATTCTTGAAACATTTTCTCCTCTTGACTCCTAGACTCAGGTTTTTTCTTGATTCTACTATCTTACTGGCAGCTTCTACTATAAACTTTTTTTTTTGGTGGTTTTTTGAGACAGGGTCTCACTATGCAGTTCAGGCTGGCCTTGAACTCACTTTGTAGCCCAGGCTGGTCTCGAACTCACAATGATTCTCCTGCCTCAGTCTCCTGAGTGCTGGGATAACAGGTATGAGCCACCACACATGGCTTTCTACTATAAACTTTTGCTGGTTTTCCTTATTGACCTGACCCCTAAAACCTGGAATGCTCTGTGCTTTGTCTACTCACTTTGTAAGGGACCTCATCAACTCCATAACTTTAAATATTACCTATAAGAATAATAATGACCAAATCTGTAGCCCTGGCCCAAACATCTAACTCAAACTCTAGACTAGCATACCCAACATGTGCTCTAATCTAACAGCTTATTGAACTCCTCCAGCAATACTTCTCATTTCAATAAATGGTAACTACTTTCCTACAGTTGCTTAAGCCAAAAAACTTAGTCATGCTTGATTTCTCTCTTTCTCTCAAAACCTCACATTCAATCCATCAGACAATCTTATACACTATCCCTTCAAAATATATACACAATCTAACACTTCTTAATCACCTTGGTGAGACCTATCACCTACAGTATAATTGTCTTTCAAATGTCTCTCAGCTTCCATTTTTGTACCCTTTCAAACTATAGGATTCCTTGAAAACAAGTTGTATCATGTCTTTCCTCTGTTCAGAATCCTCAAATTATTACTGTATTAGAGGCTGTGTAGTGGTTTATAAGGTCCTACATAACTTACACTCCTTACTACCTTGCTAAACTAATCTCCAACAACTCTTCAAAGCATTCTGCTCCAGCCAAACTGGCCACTTGATGCTGGGCCTAGAATACTTTGTCCTGGGGCCACCCACATGTTCACTTCCACACTTCCTCCACTTCATACGCACTCTTCCAGAGAGGCATTATCTGGTCATTTACCATGCTATACATCACTTTCTTCTATGTTATTTGTTTGTTGACTTATCTTTTTGTATTATTCCCTTATAATGTAAGCTCCATCAGAGCAAGTACTTTATTAGTTTGCTGCTGTAATCCCAACACTAGAATAGGACAAAGTTTTCAATAGATGTTCAGTATTAAGTCAAAATGATATCAAGATTAATTCAGTTACTTGTCTCACTCACTAGAATCTATGCGCTTATAAAACAAGGACTACATCTTATTTGACTTTAAATCCCCTCCACCTATCAAAATGTCAATAAAAGTTCAATGTATTCATTATATCTAATAGTCCTCAGGAAAGATGATTAACAGAAAGTTGAAACTATCATCCAAGTAAAAAGAAAACATGTACTCTTGAAAGAATCTAGGCTTCCGAACTGGCAGGAGACTCAGGTCAAGTAATCAGAGCTGTGCACTACCTTGACCAGAGTGATGATTTGAGATGCGGGCCTCTGTCAGAACCACAGGACAAAGACAAGTGCTCTTGTCTACAGAAACACAAGTTTAGAGAATGTTTGGGGTCACTGCCACAATCTTTCTACAACATTAGCTCTGAGACAGAAGAAAACACTACTGGAATTAGAACCAGGAAATAGAGAAACTACATCCTCAAGGCACTGCTTGAGCTCTGAATTCAGTACGACCTGAATATCCACTTCCTAGAGTTTCTAACTACGTGAGTTAATACATTTCCTATTTTGCTTAAGCTAGTTTGAATGTGGGTTTCTGTTCTTGCATCAAGGGAGGAAAAAAACCTATTATTTGCCTCCGAATTTTTAAAAAACTGGACCCTGTGTGCCGGTGTCAGATACTCTGGTTGATTATGTCTAGGCCACAGAGTATGCATTTTCACAAGGTCTCCAGAAATAGGGATTAGGTTCTGGGCCGCAAGCAGTAGAAATCAAAGTCTAGAAAAACCAAACAGAAAAGTAACCTATTTAAAGAACATTATACAATTTACAAAACCATAAGAAGCCCTGGAAACCAGGCTTGGAGTTTTATCGCCAAGATCGAAGCCCAAAATCCACACAGCTGAACTCATCCAGTGAAGCAGTCACTTGTCACCAGCAAACACACTAAGCACGGTGGCTTGTACAACTATCCCTAAGAACTTAGTCTGGAAGCAGCCACCACTAGCTCTAGTATTGCTGCATCTAATACTCTATAAACTCACCTTTTTTGCAACTATCAATGCCAACTACTGCCACTGCTGAGCTACAAACT
The DNA here is from genome assembly GCA_004363535.1 of Dasyprocta punctata. Taxonomy (NCBI): domain Eukaryota; kingdom Metazoa; phylum Chordata; class Mammalia; order Rodentia; family Dasyproctidae; genus Dasyprocta; species Dasyprocta punctata. The sequence goes on along the minus strand of RJWM01012950.1, from coordinate 44,145 downwards.
TGATTTTGCTGCTACCAGTAGGGCTAAAAGAAGGTAAAGTAAGATTAACCAACAGAATTCTGCTATTCTCATTGAGTAAGTTGTGAGAAGACCTATTCTTTGTTTGTACTCCAGAGTTTAATTTTTAGCACTGATATTATTCCCCTTGTTCTCACTTAAAAGATATTATAAATATATATATATATATTGCTCATTACCTATCATACATAGCATTTTGACCAAACCGTTAGAACAATCCATGCTAACAAATGATTTTACTAATTTTTTTCACCAAATTCCTTAATGAACTCATAGTCTATAAAACCTACAAATCTGATGTATACATGCTAAAGTTTATACCTATATTATATTTCATAGCCACCAAAAAGCTTGTAAAGAAAAATTTCTGGACTCTTATAATAGAATTAAACATTAAAAACCTTTCTCTAAAATATTTTCTCTCTTCAGTGTGAGGGTGAGAAGGAACAATATCAGTTGTATAAATTAATTTATTCTGGTGCACAAGTCATGCTGCTCAAATTATTCTAAATTGGCCCATCTCTGCTGGTCCACTGTTTTGTATTGCTATCCATCTGTTTGCTCAAGATCTGACAGAACTCTGGAAAATGAGTGTGACTTATTCATTAAACTCCCCACAGAGTGTGGCTGGCATGCTCCCAGTTTCTTTCAACATGCAACCTATTCCCTATTGTCAGCTTTAAGCCAGCGATATGGTGAAAATTCTCAGGTGATAGGTCAAATAAAGAATGAAGACTTTGCTTGTCACAACAAAACCTGTTTCTCAGTGTGACACCTGGACAGCCAGCAAAGTCCTAGTTCAAAAGCGATCTTGCCCACCCCTTTCAGGAACATAGGCCTGCATGCAGGTACTTCCTTGATCACCGACAGTACCATTGGCTATAACTTCTCCCTCTCCCCTACACCTCATCTGTACACTGCCACCATGTACTCATGGAAGCTGTTTCAATCTACCCTTCCCCTCTGACAGTTTGTTTCAGTGGCTTTCACACACACAGTTAAGGTTCTGAGTCACTGTCGGTCTGTTTTTCCATTGCATAACCTCAAAGAAGGTCTTTGCAAGTGATTGATGATGGGGCTTTTACCTGTACCTTGGTTGGATCCTCTTGGAACACTGCTAGAATGTATCCCTCCTCAGCACTGAGCATGTTTCTTTTGTCTCTTTGTCTCTTTTCGCATCTTCATTCCCAGATTCTCGGTCTTTTTTCCAATAGATTGTTTTGTTCCATTTGATTTATATTACCTCGGATTAATTAGATTTATATACTGCATCAAAAGCAGAGGAGGGATCTCCTTTATCCAAAGACCTGAGCCTCTTTGAAGACCTAAATCACAAGTTTTGCATCATACAAGTTTTGTAACTACTCACCAATAAGCATATTTCATACCCTGCATTAATCAAACAGCAGGATACATTAGATCTATCAAATTGTAGAGACAAAAGATCTAAGAAATTTCTTTGTTTCCTTTATAGAAAAACAAATTCAGAGAGGTAAACTATTTTCTCAGTGATAAATAGCTATTGACAAACAATGTAGAACTAAGATCTAAGTTCAAGATTCTTTTTCTTTACTACTCTGATTTTTTCATTTCAACTCTTTCCCCTTTTTTGACCATGTACAACTTTTCTGTTAAAAATAATTTTTGTACATAGTTACTTAATGAATTATTTAGTGGAAGAAAAGAAACAATGGAAACACAATGGACCCCTGAAATTCACAGGAATTCAGGGGGTTATGTTGCTAGACCACCCACAAACTGTGAAAATGCAAATTTCAGATATGGTCAGAAAAATGTCTATAAATGACCATTTTGATAATTTAAACCCAAATATACTATGTCTCCTGCAGTTATGTAATTTAATTTAATAAAAATACAGTATTAATAAAGCCTTAGAAGATGCAGGGTGTTTTGGCAGCATTTGAGGGATCTTAGTGCTTTAAGAGAACATTGGAGATAGCTACACTCAGCAACCTGTTATCATACAAGAATGCTGGTGTGTCTTCCCAGAGGTGGGTTACAGGGCAGCAGTCAATCAGCAGCAAGAAGTGAACAATGCTCTTGGATTTTCTACTTGCAAGCCTTCCACCAAAGGGGGAAAAAATTGTGGAGGCTATTTGGGGTTTCCCCAAAATCTGAACCACAACTCAGATCTGAACCATGATTTTGCAGGAGTGTACTATATCCTAAAAATGCTTTACACAATGGTATTGTAGACAAAATGGTATGGTAGCCTCCCAAAGATGTTCATGTCCTATTTCATAGAACTTGTTAGTATGTTCCACTACGTGGCAAAAGGAACTTTGTGGATCTGATTAAACTAAGGATCCTGAGATGGGGAGATTATACTAGATTATCGTAGAAGGCCCAAAGTAATAACAAGGGCTATTATAAGTGAAAGAAAGAGGTAAGAGGCCTAGAATTCACAGGATGTAACACTGGGGTGATATGATGTAGGGACCCAATTCTCCAGTGCTGGTTTTGAAGATGGAAAGTAGACACAAGCTGAAGAATGAGGGCAGCATCTGTAATAAGGGAAAAGGAAGAAAATGCATTCTCCTTTGGAGCTTCCAGAAGGAGTGCAATTTGGAGACACTTTTTTATTTTAATCCAGTGAACCCTCATTTGAAACTGAGGAACAAAAAGGATATGACATAGAAAACTAATAGAAAAAATGGTGGAAGTATCCCTTCCTTATTAATAATCACTTCCAATATAAATGGATTATACTCAATTAAAAAACAAAGACCAGCAGAATGGATTAAAAACAATTCAACTATCTGTTGCCTGTAAGAAACTCACCTTAGATCCAAAAACAAACTGTTACATGATAAATTTAAATTGCTTTAAACTACTAAGTTGTTGTAATTTATCACAGCAGTAATATAGGTAAATTTAGAAATAAATTTAACATACAATAGTAATAATAATAATAATGTTTAGCATTTTTTGATATGAAGTCTCATTATGAGAGGAAAGTGGGAACCTCAGTGAGTGAGTTCAAAACAAATCAAACCTCCTAAAGAAGAAGAAATAGTCTCAAAAATTAAAAACTGCCTAGGCAAAATAAAGAATAAAACAGTCATTTCAGGAAAAAAAGATCAACAAACTAAGATACCTCAACAGAAACTCCCTAAAGTGAAGTTCCAAAAACGGAAAGACTGAAAAAAAAATAGATCCTCAATGACCAGCATGACAATAGTAAACAGTCTAACCTTTGTGTAATCAAAATCCGAGAGAGATAAGGGTTCGACAATATACCAAAAGTATTTGAGGAAATTATGGCAGATTTTTTGGAAAATATAAAAACTTCAAGTATACAGCCAAGAGGCCCAGTGAACACCAAAAAGAACAAATATTTTTTTTAAAAAAACTGTTCCAAAGTACAACATAACCAAATAACTAAAAATAAGTAACTAATAGGAAAAAATTTTTTCTTGTCTTTTTGAGACAGTGTCTTGCTATGCAGTTCAGGCTGGTCTTGAATTCACTTTGTAGCCCAGGCTGGACACAAACTCACAACGCTCCTACTGTCTCAGCCTCCTGAGTGCTGGGCTTACAGGCATGCACCACCATACCTGGCATTAGGAAAATTTTAAACATCATAAAATAAAAGGACAATTTATATACAGATGAGAATAGGATGAGATGTCTTGACAGAAACTACATAAACCAGACAACAGAATGGCACTTTTGAAGTGTTTTTTTTTTTTTTTGGTTGGGGGAGGTTTCCAGGAATCCAAACTCACAACCTCGTGCTTGCCAGGCAGGTGCTGTGCCACTGAGCTATATCCCCAATCCACATCCTTGAATTTTAAAATTCTGAAAGAAGAAAATTGTCAACTATATCCTCCATTTCCAGAAAAAAATGTCTTCCACGATTAAAGGCAAAATAAAAGATTTTTAGACAAACAGAAGTTGACATAATTCATAGCCATAAGGCATGCACAAAAGAAACATTTTTAATTTTTTTAGTTTTTTATTTTATATTTCTTTTGTCTTTTTGAGACAGGGTCTCACTATGCAGTTCAGGCTGGCCTTGAGCTCACTTTGTAGCCCAGGCTGGCCTTGAACCCGCACTGATCTTCCTGCCTCAAGTGCTGGGATTACAAGTGTGCCCCACCATG